>JAGKTI010024621.1:0-14301 GCA_018397915.1 Birgus latro | reverse complement strand
GCAGTGAAGAATATCAAGTGGATAATGTGGAACTGGGAGAGGGTAGGGTAGAAGTGATAATTATGAAATTAGAAACTGGAGAGGATGGCAAGAGAGACATTGCAGTGGTGTCAAATTAGCGATATAGTGCTGCAATATAGTGAAGTAATGGATGTAATGAGATACAGTGGAGGGTGGGTTGATGTTGTTGTGATTGATAAGGGTAGGAGTGTTAAGTTTAAGTGGATTTTAATGAGAATTAAAGTGGACGGTTGAGTGATGCGGTGGGTATTAATTTGAGAGATAAAACGTGATGAGTTTGTGTGAGAAGTGAAGTGGGCGATTGAATTATAAATGTAAACAGTTGATGTTGATTATAATTATGGAGATGATATATATGTCAATAAAAGTGGAAACCACATCTATTTTATGACTTATGTATCTGCTCTTGTATTATGCTTAGCTTAATAGGCATGATTTTAAAATATATATCTAGTTTATATTCGTAGCCTAATGTCCACATAAATTATGTGAGGAGCAAATACATGTAAGAAGTGTGTAGATGGAACAAGTAAGGTTCAGTGAGCTTGAGAGTGAGTTGGGGAGAGGAGTGTCGGACCCAAGTAGTGACGTCACGGACCGAGCCCACAGGCCTTGGCTGGTAGTATTAAACAACCTCTTCCCCTTCTCGCGAAGCATCTTTGTGAAAAGGCCCTTCCCAGTTTGATACCTTTAAACATCTTGTCTGCCATAGTGAAACCTGGATTGCAGTCACCATAAACTTTCCCAGCCACTTCACCATCATCTCACAGGACTTTTTTGAGTCTGGCTTGGCTCTTGTTTCTCCCCTGTTCTTCCTTTTCCTTTTCAGCTACTCTCCGGCTGCCACCTGAGAGTCCCTGCCGTAGTACGACGCCGAACCCTGAAGGAATACCGTTAGGGTATCCCCATGTGGGGGGGCCTTAGAGGCCTGGTTATGGGAGGTGGCAAGGGTTGGTGCTGACAGGGCTAGGTTCAAGTCCCTCATGGGGCAGTGATGGGGTCTCTTTCAACACCCTCTAGAGGGAGGGGAGTTAGGCCTCCGTCACTGTGGGGAACCACCTGAGAGCTTGCGTTTTTTTCTCTCTCTCTCTCTCTCTCTCTCACTCCTCCTCAGTTCTAGTACCTCTTCTTTTACTTTATATTATTTTGCCAGTCTATACCTCCCGCTTTATCTCTCTCTCTTTTTTGTTTGTCTATTCTTATTTTTTCAATTCTCCTTTTCCTTCACCTATCCCTTTTTACCCCATCCCATTTTATTTTATTTTTCTTTACTTCTTTTATTTTTCAAGCTCTGTGTCTGCATGTCCATCTGTCTGTAGCATGGAGCCGCTACCCAGCCCTACACTGACAACTTCCTATAAGACATCCCTGGCCAAGAAACCCCGTCTCACTGGTCCAGACTATGATTCAGACGATTTTGTTGACTCTACCCCAGGTATGGATACTGTACCTTGACTCTGAAAAAGTAGATCGTGACTCTGCCTCTGCCATGACCTCTAAGCCAGGGCCAGGCTCAAGCCACACCCCCAGGGCCTCCGAGACCACCACCTTAGACCCCGCCCAACCCACTGACGATGCCGATGGCTTCACCCTGGTGCAAAAGAAACGATGATCTGCTGCCAAGACCACCGCCCCCCTCCGGGCCCCCCCTTCCTCATCCTCTGAGCTCCAAAACCGCACCTCACCACCCACACACCCCCACCCCCGGGCCTCCACCCGCCTGCTGATGCCGCCCCCTCCTGCCACTCCTTAGATTCCTCACCAGTACTCTGCCTTCATCATCACTCCCAGTGAGAACTTTTCATCCACATATGACATCACCAACACCATTTCTGCAGCACACCCTTCACTGAAGTTCAAGATGGTCCAGCTCAGAAATCAGAACAATCAGAACACTGCCTTCGTTCCCCTTGATGATGCCTCTCACGACATTCTCCACACTCTTGACGCTGTTGCTGGAAAACCCATTAACATTCAGAGACGGGACCCTAACCTCACCCTGCACAAATTCGTCCATACCAAATTTCCCACAGATTTACCCATGGCGGTAGTTCTAGATCACGGCTCAGTCGAAGCTGCCCAGCGATGCAGTGTACAGGGACAGGACACCAGGCAAGTTATTGTCACCATCAGGGGACCTGTCCCTCCACTTCTCGATCTAGGAAGATGGGGCTCATACCACCTACACCCCTATATCCCAGAGCCCTTTCGCTGCTTCAACTGCCAGCAGTACGGACACCACCAGTCACGGTGCTCCAGCCGCCCGGTTTGCGCCATGTGCAGCGGCCGCCTTGCCACCCAGAACTGCCTAAACAAATTCAAGACCCAGCAGCCGGTCGCTGCACGTTGCCCGAACTGCGGCGGGAAGCACCACGCCTGGAACAAGGCTTGCCCACCGAGGAAGGAATGTATGCAGTGGGGGATGGAGAGGGAGACACGTTGGGTCCAAGATCACCTTCCTGCACCCCAAGCCCCTCCAACCACCTGTGCTTGGGGTGTGTCCCCCAACACCTCCCGACCCACGTCTCTTCCTTCCCCTTCTCCACAGCCCACCGAGTTTCCCCCTCTATCTACCCCCACCCCATCTCCCCCGGCGGTTCTCCACCCCCGGGAGATCCATCACACCAACCACACACTTCAACCCCACAGCCACCTCACCAACCTCCCTCCCCCAACCCACAACACACCGACACAAGCACACGGATCAACTTAGACTCCTGCACCCAAACCTCACCAGACACCACTCCTCCCCAAGGCCATGCCACCACCAGCATAGAGGACTTCCGATGCCTAGGGCGCCATCTATGCACTACAATAACAAAGGAACTCGGAAAGATCCTGGGACAACAAATCGACCCCAAACCCATCCTCCAGGTACCTAGCAATACAACAGATCGGACCAACACCACCCCGAAGACCAGCCCCCAGCCGCCCACACACCACAGGTGCCACTCCAACCCCCAGCACCTCCATCCAACCCAGCCTCTGCCCATCAACCAGGCCACCGCCGCTGCCAAAACTCACGATCCCGTGCAACACATACATCACAGGACCTCAGAAGCAGAAGCTGCTCTGTCTCCAACGACAGGTCTCGAGAACACCTGAACAGACATGCAGGAGGCCCCCATCACCAACATCACTCCGCCTCCGGGGAGAGAGGGAGACCTCGATCCAGATCACCACTCCCCACATCCACCCCACCAGCCGAAGGGACCTGAGTACAGCAAGCCACCCCTCTACCTCACAGCAAATCACCTCTTCTTCCACCTCTCTCCGCATACTGCAGTGGAACATCCATGGTGCCTCTGCAAAACGTTCCCTGCTCAAGAAAGCTGCCCACAAAGACAACATCGATGTCTTCCTCCTGCAGGAAACACTTCTAAATAAGTGCCAACCACTGCCTTTTTTTTTTTTTTTGTGTGTGTGTGTGTCCAACTCTGAGCATAGGCTTCACAGCCTGCTGTCAAGACTGAGCAGTCCTCCTACGTACCATACACCTCTACATGTCACCACTTTGGCGCTAACACCCACCGTCCATATTGAATACATGCTAGGGCTGTCTCATACAGGACTGGTGTTATGGTATTAGTGGGGGTAGTTTTATGACATGTCGGCGGGTCTTCTGGTAGATCAGTAATGCCTGATTTAATGAAATTCAAATACTTAAACTGTTCCCTGGCCCAGTGGGGATTTGAACCTGGGTCCGTTAGGACCACTGCAGACCACCTCTCTACCGATTGATCCACCGTCTTGTGGGGTTTCACCCCCATCCTTCTTCCCTGTGCCCGCGGCGGTCCCCGAGGCTGTGCCATCCTCGTTAAAAATCACATTCCTGCAATAGCCATCAACCCCCTCCCAGACTTAGGATTAAGGGCTGAAATTCGGGGAGTAAAACTTACCTTGACGAATTGAAACCTCAAAATTTTCAACGTTTATCATTCACCAACAGCCGACCTGTACCCCGGGGAGATTTTCTCCATCTCACAGTCAGAGGAAATATTCATAGGGGAAGACATGAATGCCCACCATATGTGCCTCGGATCCCGCAGTTCAGCCAACTCAACAGGATGCCACATAGTTTTAACCTCGACCATATCCCTCCTCAATAACACCAACACTCCTACACACCTACAGAGAGGTAAGCTGGATCTCTCTCTTGTTTCCTCCATCCTGGCTTCTCGATCCACTTGGGAGATCCACCCTATCTTAACGTCAGATCATCACGCCATCATTTGCTTCCTAGGAATCACTCCTCTCCCGAAACCCCCCAGGCCCCCTCCACGATAGAACATGAAACAGGCAAACTGGGGCGTATCTGCAAACACCCTGGACCACCTCCTCACCCTAGACCCCTCCACTGACCTTGATAGCCACGCCAACCAAATCACTGAGGCTTTCCAGGCCGCAGCAGACAGCAATCCCCATCACCAGTCCTCCAAAACACTACCACAAAGACCACTGGTATTATACCCCTAGAGTTAAAGAACTCAATCACCAGCTAAACAGGGCTAAAAAGATCTACCTCTCCAACCCCACTCCTGATGATTACAATATCTCCAGAGTGTTATCAGGCACACTCTATAGCAGAGAAAAACAGCATAAAAGAGCAGAAATGGCTGGAGTGGTGCCAATCTCAGGGGCCCACACCAATCTCGGGTCTATTTGGAGGAAACTGAAGGCGGTCTCCAGCCCTCCCACTGCCCGCCCCCCGACTCACCCCGACCCTCGTGGAAAAGCTGAGGACATGGCTGAGGCCTTTGCCCTTAGAACCTCCCCCCGACAACTCACACTCTCCACCAGACGCAAACAAGGAGCTACACCAGCACAGAGCACACCTGATCCACATTAGTAAAAACACCCCAGCCGAGACAGACTGCCCTTTCACCATACACGAGCTAACACACACCTACAAAACTAGTACCGACACCGCTCCAGGTTCAGACGGGATTACTTACAGCATGCTTTCACATGCAGGTCAAGTGGCTGAGAAGGCCTTCCTTGACCACCTCAACCACTCCACACAGCCACATCTTTGCCTACACTAAGGGCAAAGGTGCCTCAGAATGCCTCAGCTCCTTCCTGTCTGAATTCCGAGGAGGCAAAGGTCTAGCCGTCTTCATAGATCCTGAAAAGGCCTTTGAGCTAGAATGCCCAGAAGCTATCCTTGCAACCCTGCCATGCAGGGGTGTGAGGGTTCGCCTCCTTTGCTGGCTCGAGGACTTCTTCCAAGATCGTGAAGCTGCTGTCCGCCTCCAGGGATTCACTTCCTCCACCCACAAACACCAAAAAGGCAGTATTCTCAGTCCACACCCTTGTGGAGTGACCCCTACATATCGACTTAGGACCCAGGATCAGACTGCTGTGTTGTGCCGACGATCTAGCTCTCGCCATCCATAGGGCCCTTATCATTCACAAGCCCAGAAAGCCCTCTCTAAACTACACTCAGCGTGCCAAGAACTCGGCCTTGAAATTAACGTCTCAATAACAAACGCTTTCCCTATCGGTATCAGACCTCCTATCAATCAACCGAGCCTTGGGCAAACCCCCATTGCATACGTAAATGTTCACAAATACCTGGGAGTGATCATTGATTCCCTCTCCCTCAGACCTGAAGTAGCACGCCTGACAGATAAGACCAAAACCCGGATCTCAGCACTCAGCGCTCTAGCAGGTAAAGGGGGAGGAGCCACCTTTAAAATCCTCCGACTCTTTTACATGCAAACCATCAGATCAATCGTCGACTACTCCGCCCCTGTTCTCCCAGCCATCGATCCAGTACCATCCCAAACACTAGAGGTCATACAGAACGAAGCCATGAGAATCATGTCTGGCTCTCCGAAGTGGACAAAACTTGTTAACCTCCACCTCGAGTGTGACCTCATAAGCCTTGACCTCCGCATCAAAACTCATGTGGCTACCCTTGCCACCAAACTCGCTCACAGTGCATCTCTGCTCCCCCTGTTATCACGAATTAAAGCAGCAAGAGGCCTTCACCCTGATATACTCTCGGGCAGCTGGCTCCACAGCACAACCAGAGCCATCCATCCCCTCGAGATATCCTCATTCATAAATCAAGCTCCTGACTCTCTTGCCCCCCACTATCGTCCCCAGGCCCCATGGTGTAATGACCGGTATTTTTGATACTATAAAAAAAATTTAATATTTACACTGCTTTTTACCACCAGTGTAAGGGCGCGACTTTGACTGAATGAATTATTTCGATGTTTTCTGGTTACTGCCAAAGAAGATATCCTAGAGTTATTAAGAAGGCCTCGTTATTTGATTGACACTAGGAAGAAATAACTACAGGTAGTAGTAGAATTAATTTTGGTATGCTGCCACCACCCAGCGATTGCCAGGGGAAAAAAAAAAAAGTAATAAAAGATATTTGTCCCGTACAGTGAAAGAGGGGACAATGAGGCCTAGGGCAGTAAACAGGGTAGTGTAAGAAAAATATATGAGAGCGTGGTTTTTATAGATAGTAACATGCCTTGCGGGCCACTCAACCTCATAATCAACTTCCCAGAGGAATTTATACCAAACACATACGAAAAGTATAATTATCTATATTACTATCCTTAATTTACATACAGTGGGGCCGCTTGGGTAGCGTTTTTTTGGGTAGCGAATCCACGGGTAGCGACAGGAAAGAAACTATCTCATAGCGATTAATGCTGCACAGTTAGCGAAAATCCGCTAGGCATTTACCACGTAGAAAGCAGGTGGGCAGAGTTGCCAAGGTCGGAACCTGATTCAAAAGCAATACTGGGCGAATATCATCTGATCTGATCTTAATGCTGATGGTGTATGCAAGCCTACCTTCATTTGTAGCGGGCGATGGGCTGAGTTGCTAAAGTCGGACCCTGGTAACACTGACAGTGAGTGCGAGTCTATCCTCATGCTGATGGTGCACAGTTAGCGAAAATACGCTAGGCATTTAACATGTAGCTAACAGGTGGGCAGAGTTGCCAGGGTCGGAACCAGATTCAAAAGCAATACTGGGCGAATATCATCTGATCTGATCTGAATGCTGATGGTACATGGGAGCTGATCTTCATTTGTAGTGGGTGGATGGGCAGAGTTGCCAAGGTCGGACCCTGGTAACACAGACAGTGAGTGCAAGTCTATCCTCAGTTAGTTCATTGACCAATTGCTTATCCATGAGCCGTGTGTTCATTCAACCCTCAGTTTCTCCATTGTTAAAGTTTTTTGTGACCTTCCATTTATTGTCTGGGGACTGAGTGCTCTATCATGGCTTCAACTTCGGTGGCTGCCTGTTCAGCTCGAGGAGGACCTATATGATGGTTGGGAAGATGAGGAAACAGAGGCCCATCACATCGAGAATGAAGTTTGTTTGCATGTGTTACGATGTGAGGGACAAGAGAAAGATGAGGGATGAGAGATGGGGAGTGAGCAGAGTCAGGTCTGTGGTCGCTAGGTTGCTGTGGTACAATATCCACCAAGCACGACAGTAATTTCAACAATAAATAGCAAAAATGATTTAAAAGTTGTTTATCCATTAGCATGTTAAGTTTATTTTATTAGTGTTCACAGTAGGAATTTAGGGTTTCGTTGGAGTGTAGTACAGGTATTTATTTTTTAGCGGCTCTAGCAGGCTGCCACGGTACGGTAACTACAATTGATAACAATATCGTCGTCACCAGCCACTGAGGTCCACTGCAGGACCGGCCTGTAGGTGGCACTCAAAACGAATTAAAAGTAAGTTTGTTAATCTTCTTTGAATATGTAATATACTGTCTTATTACTGAAGAAATATGACGTGATATTAATGGTTAATGGAGGAAATTAGGGATATACCTGAGGGAGTCAGGACCGTAGTTCATTGACCCATGTGAAAGTATGTATCTTAAGCTTTTCTTATAACTAATCTCCAACTATCTCTCTCCCACCAAATTTTACAGTTTTAAATTTTTCCTTTACCTTTCCTTTTCTCTTGGGGGAATGCCGGTATCTAAGCAATACTGACGGGTGAAAGGTGAACCTCCCCACAGTTACCCCAAGAAGAAGAAGAAGAAGATTGTTTGTTTATCCATGCACCGCGCATCCATCCAACTTGTCACAGTCTCGCCACTGGTTTTTTGTGACCTTCCATTTATTGTCTGGCTACTGAGTGTTCTAATATCATGGCTTCAACATCGGGGGCTGGCCCAAGTGGTGGGAAAAAACAGGAAGTGCTGGTAATGTAAAAGTGACCGAAAAGGCCAGACAATACATGCATGGCAAGCCAAAGAAACAGTACTGCGTGGAGGAAAAGAAAAAGATAATTTTTTGAATACTGTATGTAGTATACGTTTAACTTATTACAGTACTGTACTGAAGAAATATGACGTGATACTTATGGGTAATGGAGGAAATTAGGGGTATAGCTGAAGGAGTCCAGGACTGTATTAATTTTTTGGGGTAAGAAGCTTGCCCCTCGGGTAGCGATTTCATGGATAGCGGCCATTTTGGTGGACTAATAAGGTCGCTATCCAAGGGGCCCCACTGTAGAATTAAATAACCTACGAACAAGAAATAGTTACTGGAAACACAGTATTACTTTAGTCTCTGGTACCACCAGATTATCTGAGAGATTTAATACTCTCTTCTCCACAGATTATAAAACACCTGACTCACATATCACGGTACAAGTAATTATACGAGAGTATACCACTGCAGAAGTACCTTGGGCTTTACACTCAACAAGATGTTGATTATACTGCTCGCAGAAGAACTACTCGCCCGATACATAACACACATACATTATGAATACACTCAACTCTCCGGCAGGAGAAGTCACAAATGAGGGAATTGTTGGAGGAAATGTTGGAGGAGAGAGAGAAGAAGGCTGAAAATTGGACACTTGTTCACAAGGGTGCAACGAAGTTCACCCTCAAGAAGCAAGAAATTAAGACGACAAACGCATTCGAAGCACTACGGGACGAATGTGAAGGGAAGGCAGAGAGGAAAGAAGAGGTGAAGGACGGTGAGAGAACTTCCCATACAGGTAAGTATATTGTAAACAAAAAAGGTAAGAAAATTGTTGCTGTTGTTGGAGACTCACAGGTAAGGTATGTAAACAGAGCCATGTATACCCGACTCTCTAAACATGTGTGTCTTCCGGGGGCCAGGGTGGGTAATGTTGTGGAGAAAATTTCAAATATCGTCAAGGACTGTGGAGACAAACCCACTACGTGCCTCAGTGTAGGAGGCAATGACATTGGTAGCGTAAGAGTGAGGTACTATGGCAGCAGTACAAGGAGATGTTAGAGAAGGTTAGGGATAGGGGAGGGACCCCTGTAGTACTCGGTGTTCTGCCTAGGAAGCGGGTAGGGAGGGAATGGTTGAGTAGGGCGATAGGTTTTAACTGCCGCCTTGAAAGATATTGCAAAGATAATGCAATACCTTTCACTGACAGCTGGGACCGGTTTTATGGACGGAGTGCCATGTATTGTTGGGATGGGACTCATCTGAGTAGGCAAGGAGTTACTGTTTTAGCTGGAATGATAGACAGGGCATTAGAGAGGTTTTTTCGAGACTGAAAATTAGTTGTACAGGAAGTTGCAGCAACTACACTCAGAAATCATTATCATCAGGTTTGGATAGATGCATCAAGACATGCAAAGGTGTAGAAACATCCACTCAGGCACCTCAACAAGAGCAGACGATGATAGAAGACGGAACAAGCGATGATAAAATGGCAAGGAGTGATAGTACAAAAAATTATTGTATTAGTAAAGTAAAGAGTTTCCCGGTTATTAACAAAATCAAAAAAAGTCAGTCCCAATGTAGAGGTAATAACCTGAAAGTGTACTACACAAACAGCAGGAGTTTACGTAATAAAATGGATGAACTAAGAGCTTTAATTTGTACAGAGAAAATAGACATTGCCATTATTAGTCAAACTTGGATGAATACAGACACTCGAGAATTTTTAGCAGAATATCAAATAAAAGGCTATAATATCTTTGTGTCAAACCGTCTGGGAAAAAAGGGGGGGCGGGGTAGCTATTTATGTAAAGGATTCATTAAATTGTTACAATAAAGTAGACATTAAAGTAAATAGGGACACCGAAAGTGTCTGGGTTGAAATCAGTAACAACAGGGAGAAATTAGTCTTAGGAGCCATTTACAGATCTCCAAAATTAAGTAGAGCAGAAAGTAAATATTTTTGGGAGGAAATCAGGAAAGCGTCACAGTCCAGCTTAGTAATAATTGTAGGGGATCTTAATCTGCCAAGGATAGATTGGCAAAATCAGACAGGGGATGCAGAGTCAGAGGAATTTCTAGAGGTAGTACAGGATAATTTCCTTTATCAGTACATCAGGGAACCCACCAGAGGTAAAAATATACTAGATTTGGTTTTAGCTAATAAAGAAAATGTCGTTAGTGATATAGAGGTTGGTGGACGACTTGGTAATAGCGATCATGAAGAAATTAAGTTCAAATTTAATTGGGACGTCTGTTCCACCGAAAATACATCCACCGTTCCTAATTTTCGTCTAGGAGATTTCGATGGATTAAAAGCTTATTTTAGAACGATATTCCATAGGGAGAATAGCTATTTTAGGGAGTGCCAGGTCAATGGAGAACCCCAGGTCATAGGACAGGAAACGGGTGGGAATGTGTGCTATGTCCCGGGGGAGGGGGGTCAGGTGAGAGATGAGCAGATTAACTCTCGTTCGGCCAGTGAGAAATACAACGAGTTAGTGAATATAATACACGGAGGCCAAGATAGATATATTCCTTCAAAACCGTTTAGAGCGAATAATTCGGAACCGAGATGGTTAAACAACAGATTAAAATCCCTCATAGGCCAAAGGAAAGGAATATATAGAAAAATAAAACGCGGAGAGGAACACTTACGTAACCGGTACGCGATTTTAAATAGAGAAGTAAAGAGGGAGATACGGAAGGCAAAGAGAAATTATGAAATTAAGATTGCTAGTGAATCGAAAGAAAACCCCAAGGGTTTTTACCAAATGTACCGGACGAAAAATAAAGATAGGATAGGACCACTCAGAACAGAATCAGGTGACATTACCAGTGAAGATAAAGAAATGTGCTCCATCCTAAATAATTATTTCATATCAGTATTCACCAAGGAAAATCTAGACCTGATCCCTGAAGCAGCGAATATATACGACGATAATACGGAAAATATTCTTAGTGAAATAAACATTAGTAAGGAGGACGTATTGAAAGAAATTAATAAGTTAAAAACTCAAAAATCGCCAGGTCCGGACGATATATATGCAAAAGTTATAAAAGAAACCAAAGAAGAATTATGTCAGCCACTTTTAACGTTATTTAATGACTCTTTAATTTCAGAAGTTCTCGAGGCGTGGAAGACCGCAAACGTAGTGCCCATTTTTAAAAAGGGTGATAAAGCAGCTGCGTCGAATTATCGTCCGATAAGTCTAACGTCAATAGTAGGAAAAATGTTAGAGTCAATTTTGGCCAATAAGATTAGAGAACACTTAGAAAGATTTAATCTTATAAATGAAAGTCAGCACGGATTCAGGCAAGGACGATCCTGCCTCACAAACTTGTTGTCATTCTTCTCGGAGGTCTATGAGGCAGTAGATAGCGATAAAGCTTACGATATTATTTATCTGGATTTCAGTAAAGTGTTTGATAGGGTTCCACACGAGAGGTTAGTTCGGAAGGTTTGAGCACACGGTATAGACGGGAATATCTTAAAATGGATAGAATCCTGGCTGAAAGGACGAAAGCAGAGAGTATTAATAAATGGAACTAAGTCGGATTGGGGATTAGTAACTAGCGGTGTACCACAGGGTTCAGTACTCGGTCCCTTATTATTTATTATATATATAAATGATCTAGACTTAGGAATCACTAGCAGTATCAGCAAATTTGCCGACAATACAAAAATAGGGCGTATCATTAACTCGACTGACGATTGCCATAACTTACAAAATGACCTCGATATACTATCCAGATGGTCTAAAACTTGGCAAATGGAATTTAACGTTGAAAAATGTAAAGTACTTAACGTAGGCAAGACCATTGGAGATACTAAATACAGCTTAGATAACAAAGAAATTAGTAAATCGGAATGCGAGAGAGATCTAGGAGTCATGGTTAGTAACGACCTCAAACCAAGGCAACAGTCTATTAATGCGAGAAATAAAGCAAATAGGGTCCTAGGATTTATTTCGAGAAGCGTGAGCAATAGGTCATCAAAAGTAATACTACAACTATATCTAGCATTAGTAAGGCCACATTTAGACTACGCAGTACAATTTTGGTGTCCTTACTATAGAATGGATATTAACTCGTTAGAAAGTGTACAGAGAAGAATGACAAAAATGATACATGATGTTCGAAACCTGTCATACGAAGACAGACTGAAAAGACTAAATCTGCACTCATTAGAGAGACGTAGAGTAAGGGGAGACTTAATTGAGGTGTTTAAGTGGATGAAGGGTATAAACAAGGGAGATATTAGCAAGGTACTTAAAGTGAGCATACAGGATAGAACTAGAAGTAATGGTTTCAAACTAGAAAAATTCCTTTTTAATAAGGAAATAGGTAGAAATTGGTTTGGTAATAGAGTAGTAGAAGAATGGAATAAGCTTCCTAGTAAAGTAGTTGCTGCCCCTACCATTGTGAGTTTCAAGCATAGGCTAGATAAGCATATGACAAATAAAGGGTGGGTATAGAAAAAGAAAAAAAAAAATCTTATAACCAATACTAATTCATACGTTTTCCTTTTCAGGTTACACTATGATAGTCTCTGTTCTCCTTTCACACTTTCCTATAAAATGTCCACGCCAGTTTTTCTATGCTGCGTGGTGTTCTTTCTGACTTTTTCCTGCCGGCTTCGGCTGGAGGGTTTGGAGGGCGGGGGGGAGCCTTCTTCTTTGCTGTCCTTATCTCATCCTAGTAGTTCAGTTACTCTTCTAGGAGCTGCCTAGCACGGGCCAACCGGCCTACTGCAGTTATCCTCTCTTCTTATGTTCTTAACTCAACATGAGGTACACATGTGAAATAGAAAATTACAAACTCAGAAGACTCACATAAACCACGGTCTCAAAAGGACTCGTAGTATTTCCCAGGTTTACAACGTGTCGCAAGGTTTACTCTAGGTTAATTTAATCACCCCTATTATGCATGGGTTTACACAATATGACATATATATGTAAAATTATCAGATGCCCAAGAATATTTTAATATATATTGTAACAGCGCTTGCAATACTCTGCATGATAGAGAAATACAACACTCCGCATCTCACTCGCTTTTAACCAGAATATTTCACTTCATGAATAAAGGGCTCTACTAAGTGGACCATACAACGTCATAATCGACTACTGTGTTTAGAAATGAACTAAGTGGAAATGTGGAAGGGCACTGGCATTTAGGACTACGAGACATTACGCAGACAGCAGTCCCGACTTGATGACGCCACACCAAATCTGTGGACACCCTTCCTCCATGAAATTTCAGCTCGCAGTCATATAAAAGTATTGGAAAATATTATCAGACAACTTACTTTATATACAGTTAGAATGAAAACTAATTATTGTGACGTATGGGGGAAAATACCGTGAATCTACTCGAGACCATACCTGTGGACACCCGTCTTCCATGAAATTTTCAGCTCGAAGTGACGGTTTGCGGCCGGGACGCTCCGGGGATCCCGCGATGTTCTTACAACCGGTTCTGGCCTCGACTAATTACTCCACAGTCAACTTGTTATACAATCATCCAGGAATTTGCAACAAGGAATTTTCACACTCCTCTACTTAGACAAAATGACTTATGATGATTTAAATTTTGTGGCAGTAACATAAGACTAACAGTTTAAACAATGCCTAAACTCACGCACTGAAATAATTAATACCAGGCGTCGCCCTCTGTCTGGCCTCATGATCTAGCGACAGTGAAAAATAAATTAATTTCGCAGCTATCGATGACCATAATCAATAATCAGACTTTACCTAAGCTCTTAGACATTATTTAGTACAACACGATGATAAACACAAACTCAACTACAAAATTCTGAATTCCAAGTGTAAATACGACTCTCGCGAATTTTTATCTTGAATCAACTTTCTTCGCCTCTTTATCAAAAACAGACATGAATTTGCGCGTCCAACCCGCTCCACACAGTCTTACATGTTAACAATAATATTCCCCTACTACACTTTAACTAAGATCAAGCCAAAAAAATAAAATTCAAAGTCCACATCCCATGCACTGCATTGATTTAAACAGGGTCCAGAACTACACTTACATCATACATAAACTATC
>JAGKTI010024620.1:0-14302 GCA_018397915.1 Birgus latro | reverse complement strand
GGTTGTGGGATGAAGCAAATATAAAAATTTGTTGGTTTATATATGTAAAGCTTTCTATATCATATAGACAAATGCAGTAATTAATGGGCAATACATAATAATGGGTTAAGTAGAGTTAGAAATATATGGTTCCTTGGCAAAAACAAACCAACAGACAAAATAAACGCTTTATTAGCGAACATCTTGGTTTTATATCGGAACAAAGCACAGATGAGACGTTTTCGTGACTGGGGGTGCATGGGACTTCGCTACGATCATATCCAAAATTTACTATTAATCAATAAAAAATAGATTTATGATCTCTTTCTCTCTCTGTCTCTCTTTCTCTTTCTGTCTGTCTGTCTGTCCCTTTCTCTCTTCTCTCTCATATCTATGTTTGTAATCTTTAAGTACAAATATCAAGCATATTTATTTATCAATAAGTGCAACGTGGCATGAATTAAAGAATATAATGATACGAATGAAATCAATAAAACTCTTTATCTCTCCATGACATTCTGTAAACAATCTAGTTATTCTATAAAAGCTAAGTACATCTTAGAAGTGAAAGATTAAGATAAATTCTTCATTAAAAATATAAATGACAACGTATACATTTCGTAACTTTATAACACAGTTATTTTCTACATTATCGTTGAAATATATTTAACTGACAAACAGATTAAAGATTACATCTTTACATGGAACACTATTGTCCATTCTGAGATATTTTGTTTTCTGTTTCTTTCTTTTCACTTTCTTTTTGCAGCATGAACTTTGTTACTGTTGAGTCATATCACCATCATAACAGTCGTCCTTGTTTTCATTATCAACAACACTATTTCTGAATGGTAAATGCTCTTATCATCTTCATCAGTATCATTAGGTAATGAAATTCTGAAAGTTGCTTCATCCATAGCTGCGGTAGCACCCACAGAGAAATGAACTCTCTAAACCAGCTATCTTGCTTTTTCATCCCCCACCTTCCTCCCACACACACTGAGAAACTTTGCCACAGTTGCGTATTGTTAATAGTCTGGCAGCAGAGGGTTGAAGCAGGATCTGGAGTACATACAACATTTTATTGCTTTTTCTGGTATGTGGGAGCCTCTTGACCTCAAAAACCACTTGATGCCACTTTGGCAAATTTGGGCACCCTTTTTTTTCAGAAAAAATTCAAAATGGGTCCTATCCTACACTATCGAAGTCCAGGAAAAAAAAAAGGCCAAACAAAAATTTTGGCGATCGCGAGTGACGATATAGCGTGAAATTGTCGGAAATCGCGATATCTGAAACTATGTGAAAATCATTTTATATAACTTTTAGTCAGAATTGGTCATTGTGGACTCAATAGCGGTAGGGAAACGGAGATAATGGCATTTGCAAACATGTGGTAGAAAAGACTATTAGTCAGTCCCGCAAAGTTTTGCGGGCAATCACAAATGTCATATAAAAAAGTAGGTAACCCCGTTTCACGCGTCAGTATCACTTGAAACTACACGAAGAAGATATTTTTGGAGTTTATATGGTAATCATGATATAACTGCACAGCCATGGTTGTTAATGACTCCAATGACTCCACTGCAATATGCTCGAACAGTTAGCTGATTTTGCAGGAAAATGCTAAGCAAGCCCTCATGCCCATAAACTGCAAAATAAGACATAAATAAAACATTGCTTTAGATATTCTGTGATGTGCCACACCAATTCAAAATAGTAGAATTACTGACTGAGAAAATTCATTTCTCGGCCAAACTATGCCCGATTCACAAGTGCCCGAGCATGTTAACTGCCCTTATTCAGGTTGGTGAGGATGTTGGAACGATTTACCCCTTCAGCCAAAGGGCACCATCACATTTTGTTCTCGCTAACTCCGTACAGATTTATTCAAATTGGTTATCTAGTAGATGAGGGTTAATTTAACCTAGATCTAACTTCTCCTGTGCCGCTAAAAAAAAAACTTATAAAACAGCAGGGATATAATTTGAAAAATTTCATCAGAGAGAAGGGGTTAACTACCTTAGGAAGGCCTGCACACACTCTCTCACTCTCTCTCTCTCTCTCTCTCTCTCTCTCTCTCTCTCTCTCTCTCTCATCCCCTGGTCCCTGTCATAATTAAATTCCCTCATCATCACATTCGTCATTCCGATCTTCCCTCTCGTTGGAACACTTCAATCACACATAAATCGTTGCAGTCGTCAAGGATAAGTAGTTAACATTCATCACTGGCTGGGATTCTCGGTAATTTTATTGAGGTGTATAACACACACACACACACACACAGACACACACACATACACACATACACACACACACGCACACACAACACACACAATAAAATACAAAGCACATAATTTATACACACTGAAATTTTCTAATCTGTTACTGAGGTCAATTATTCACATCACAAGCACAGGCAGTACACAGGTCAAAACAAAGGCAAAGACACATATTCAAGGGCAACAAGAACAACAGCGAGAACAACAAGAACTACAACAAGAATGAGAACAAAGAATATTTGTACAGATGCTATAATAATAATAATATCATTATTATTATTATTATTATTATTTTTATCATTGTTGTTGTTGTTGTTGTTGTTTCACTCTCATCTTAAATGTCAGGACGAACTTGCCTTGCTCCGGGCTCCTACTCTCCTCATGGGGCAACACAGGATTAGATGATGGATGAATGGATGGATTATTATTATTATTATTATTATTATTATTATTATTATAAGTTATTATTATTATTATTTTAATTATCATTACTGCACCAACAATAATATCAGTTTTGCATTCCTTAAATCAATTATGCACTGCCTTTCCTGGAAGTGGCGTAGGAACTAATGAAGTCTGTTGCATCAAAGGAGCACGATTCCGAGTGTCGTAATTCCACAGTGCCGCTTCTCCCTCGGCTCTCCTCCATCTTATCTCTCCCCTTTTCCTGCACCTTAATCCCGATGCTTTATTCTTCCCTCCCCCACCTCCAGCTCCCTCCCTTCCTCCTCTCTGTGCCACCCACCTTGCTATGTACACTGGCATACTTTCTGGCTATGATTATTCCTGAATTGGGTCCAAGTCTTGAAATAACTGTTATACCTTCAAAGAAATTCAGCAGGAATTCAATATATGGGCATAATTCCTCTAGGTACAGTTCCGAGATTACTTGGCGAGATTGAGGTCAGAATAGAAAATACCTTGAATGAAACGGCATTGAGCTCAAAATTAGAGGTACCACAAAAAATACTTTAGAATTAAATGGTTATTTAGTCGTAGACCACACTGATAAAGGTACCAACTGTCACTTCCCAGAAAAATACCATCAATATCAGTGGCGTGACCAGAAACCTGAAAAGGTGGGAGGTGGTGAGCGAGTATTGAACATTTTTAACCACTCAGGAAGAGTTGGGATAATGTAAGCCCCTAATCCTTCACCCCCAAAAGATTTTGTGAGATATAACAGATTTCAGAAACATTTTGTGATCATTACCCAATGGATATTTGGTCCTACTTGTGGCAGTGTATTTCATCCCATGTTCCGATAAATTCCTGGTCAAATGATCTTTTCCGTCAGTCCGATCATTTTTTTTCTTATGGTTATCTCCCGCCGAACTTAGCTTGTGAAGTACCTCTAGTAAAAATGGTGTTAATAAATTCAAGCTCGATAAGTTTCTTCAAAGTTAAATAAATTGGAAGTTCAAGAGCATGCAAAAATACGTCATCGGACTGAAGGTGAAAGAACTTAACTGAAGTGTGAGTCAAACCTCGTTATTTTAACAGAAAAAAAAATAAAAAAGGGGCATTCAGAAAGTGCAAAATCCCTGCTCACTACAGTCCCTGTGGCCTTAACGTTCGATCGACTGCTTTCAATATCAAACCACTTTATTCTTCACGTGAGTCTTAATCCTTCCATCAGTTTTGTTCAAATCGGATCGACGCTGTCTAAGTTCACCTTACCCTGCAAACTTGACATCTGGCTTTTCCCTGTGACCTTGATCTTTGGCTGATTGTTCTCAAAGTCGAATCCCGTTGTCCGACTCTTATCATTCATCCTTCCACCATGTGTGGCCTAAGTTGGATTAATGGTCTCCAAGTTTGCTTTTCTATGTGACCTTAACCTTTGACCTGTTGCTCTTATTAATAATTGGCTTACTTCTTGGCTGATCTTCAACACTTTTGCCAAGTTTTGTCCATAATGGGTCAAAACTCATTAAATTATTTTAACACGCATACACACAGGTCAGATTTTGGATTGCCTTGTGACGCTTATCATTAATATTTTGTTCTCAAAATTTAGTCGCTTTGTTCTCGCCATAACCTCAGTCCTGCTTCCAAGCCTGGACTAAATCAGATAAAAAACTTTAATGCTGACCTTGCTAGGTCAAATTCTGACCTAGTCCTA
Organism: Birgus latro; assembly: GCA_018397915.1. Lineage (NCBI taxonomy): Eukaryota > Metazoa > Arthropoda > Malacostraca > Decapoda > Coenobitidae > Birgus > Birgus latro. Next base: position 9,919 of record JAGKTI010024620.1, on the reverse strand, counting down.
TGACCTATTTCTTTGAACTTTTGCAAAAAAAAATAAATAAATAAAGAAGTCAACCCCTTGACTACCATTTAACCCTTCCACCATGTTTGTGTAAACTGGATAAGAACTGTTTGAGTCATATTATTCACAAACTGACAGACAGATGAACGACAGACAGTCACATGCGCGCACCCACATGCCGATCAAAACATTATAACCTGGTTTAGCTTCACAAGCGAGAGTATTAAAATTTTCAGGCACTCAAACAATAGTATTATAAAGCCTAACAAAGGCTTACAAATATCAAGATCTCCGACAACACAGATGGCACTGCGTCCCACTTCTTCTTACCAAAATTGGTCCACTAGGCACTCAGTGATTTGGCTCTCGAGCTTCAGTGGAATGCAGATTCTCCAGAACGAATACTTGCAGTTGACTTGTAAACTAGACTTCAAACACATGACTCTTAATCGCAAATTTCACAAAATTAGTAGGCAAAGCAACGCTTGAAGTAGGAAAAAGGAAATCCTGAAAGAATAGCGCGATTTCTGGGAATACTACGAATATAAGTCGGCCTCTGACTCTGGATTTGAATTACAAGTGACGTGCCCTCTGTTTTGGCCCGTTATAAACCATAGTTGTTGGAATAGTTGAAGGTAGCGAAAAGATGAAGAGATTCGATTTTGATAAGACTCAGTCGGTGGTCAACGTCACAGGGCAAGATAAAACAGACCCATGTGTGTTTGTCCATCTGATTATCTATTGCCAGATACATTAATCCCGTAAGGGGTGGCCGCAGGTAAATCGCCTCCATGTCGCCCTGTCCTTCACCATTTCATTGCCCTGTTCCCTGTTCACCCCACCCCCCTCTCTCATATACCTCTCCACTCCATCCTTCCATCTCATCCATGGCCTCCCCCTCCCTCTCCTCCCCCCTCGACCTCACTCACATACACTCTCCTCGTCAGTCTCTCACTCTCCATCCTCTCCACATGCCCAGACCACTTCAATGTGTGTTTGTGTGTGAACTTAACAAAAACGTATATACTGTATATTTAAACAAACTCGGAGAAGAGTGCTGAGGGTCAGTTAAAAGGGTGTCCTATTGCAATGAAAAATATATCACATGTCAAGGTCACATGCAAGGAAAATTTCAACTGCTGTAATCCAACTTGAACCAAGTATTGTGGAAGTGATCAGGGTAACTTATGGTTGATTTTGAGAACAATCCCTCAAAGATCAAAATCACAGGACAAATTCAAATGTTCAGCTCTATAAAGTAAGCAGTTCTGCTTTGACTGGAGCAAATCTGATGGAATGACTGTAATTCAACAAAGCAGGAAGATTCAATGGTGAAAACAATGGGTCAATGATCAATGTCACCTCAAACAGTTTTGATCCGCTTTGTGCCAACTCCCTGGTTATGCTGAGGGTTAGGCAAGAAGGAAGTATTTCGATTTTGAGAACAATAGGTTTCTTTATGCGTCGAGACTCGAGTTATCAGTTCAGGTATACGTGCTCATACAAGTCTGGCATAAACAGTTAATATCCAAACTGCCCAATGACGGTTTCTGTTATTCTATCTGTACCTTCATCTCGAACTTCCTTTCTGGTCGTTCTGTAGCTGCTGTTGTAGACGGCCACCGTTCTTCTCCTAGAGCAGTGTTCCTTAAAATGTGGTCCGCCGACCCCCAGGGGTCCGTGGAACGTTCCAAGGGGTCCGTAGGCTAATTTGAGTATCAGATAAAACGTATAATTCAGTTATGTTATGACGTTTATGTGAAGTAAAATTTGAACAGTTATGTTTAAGTTAAGCCATTAATAAATAATTCAGTAACAATTTTAGTATAGTAGCGTATAACCTACAAATACTTTTAAACTCAAGAGGCAGGGTAGGAGGGAAATCTACTCATAATTAAGGGTCCTCCACATGATTAGTTTTAATAAAAGGGGTCGGCTGTGCGAGAAAGTTTAAGAACCACTGTCCTAGAGCTATCAATAATGGTGTTCTTCAGGGTTCTGTTCAGTCACCAGCTCACATCCTTCTATTCAGCAACGACCTGAGATGTACACCTAACCCTACGCACTCTACGCCGATGACTCCATTCTTCACCTTTCCATTCACTTGCCACAGCTTCCATCTTAGCAGTTACTTCAAAAAAAGAAGAGATGAGGTTATGGCACACCTAATGTCTGATTTATTTCATATTTCTGATTGGGGTAAAAGTAATCTGCTGTTTTTAATTATTCAAAAACCAAGTTCTTACATCTTTCAACTCGCCAAAACCTTCAGCAAGAGAATCCTCTGATTTTTAATAATCTCCAACTCATTCCTGCGTCATACTTGGGGTTTCATTCTCTCGGGATTTATCTTTGAAAGATCATATTACCTCTCATGTAAAATCTGCTTCCAAGAGATTGGGTGTGCTATGCTAACTCCATGCCTTCTTTGCCTCTGCACAGTTGTTGACTTTATACACCAGTTTTATTCGCCATTGTGTAGAATACAACTGTCATGTGTGGGAAGGCTCCCCAACATACAGCTCTACTCAACATGGTGGAGTCAAAGGCTTTTCGTCTCATTAAGTCTCATCCTTTTATTTGCTTCTTTCAGCCTCTGCTTCTTTGCCGCACTGCTGCATCTTTATCTCTTTCCTATCACTGCCTCATTAGTCACTGCTCCTCTGAACAGTCTGCTTGCATACCTTCCATCACTACGACGGGCGCATATCACCCATCTACCAACAAACTCCAATTCGTTTTCCTTTCAACTCCCTAATGCAAGACTTAAGTATTACTCCCAGTTCTTCATGAATGCAACAGGCCAACTCTGGAACTTTCTCACTTTGTCTGTATTTCCTACTGCCTATGATCTCCAGTCTTTCAAATGCAGCATGTCTAGGCATCTCGAAATGAACGAGTCTCGAATTTGGCTCACTGTTATCCCTTTTTTTTTTTTCTTGGAGGACACAATCTTGCGGGCTTCTGGCCCTTGGGCCCTTCTTCATTACCTCCCCCACCCCCAAAAAAAAAAGCTGAATAATACATTAATATTACCATTTTTTATTTCCTCGCATTCTGATCATGTAGAATACAGCAGCAGTGAAATAATGTTTTGGAATAACGTTACTCTTTCCATACAGTTTAAGAGAATGAAGAATGTATATATTTCCTCTGATCAAATATTCATGCCAATTTTTCAGTGCCGCTTGGTGGTCCTTCCCACTTTTTCCTGCTGGTTTTTGGCTGCAAGATTTGTAAGGTGTTGGGAGTAGGGAGAGTTGGCTTGCTTTACTGTTCATGTATTTAGCTCATAAAACAAATACCATAATAGTCTTTAAATTAAGTCTCATGCTCTCTCCATTCCCCCCCCTCTCTCCTTACGCTTCCATTCGCCTCCTCCAGTCATGCCTCTACCCCTCTCCTCCCTCTACCCTCATTCTCCCGTCATCCCTTTTTCCTCAGCCTCCCTTCCTACCCCACCATCAGGTTATGATTCCCTTCCTCTCTCTTTCCTCTCCCTCTCCCCTCTTTTTTTTTCTCTCACCTTCTGCTACCTCTTCCCTCATTTCTTCAAGTTTCCTCTCTCTACCTTCGTTCACAAAACTTTCACTCATTCTTCACTAATTACACGCACTATCCCTGCCATTTACCTTATCAGCATCATTTTTTCCGTTCATTATACAAGAGTAGAGCAAGGTTTCTATAAATATCATGAGCTGGAAATAGCAGTATGATAATGATATTGTTTCTTCTCTGATTCCCTTGCAACTCTCTCTCTCTCTCTCTCTTTCTCTCTCTCTCTCTCTCTCCTAGTGTGTGTGTGTGTGTGTGTGTGTGTGTGTGTGTGTGTGTGTGTGTGTGTGTGCTTGGCTGTGTTTTTACATACAAACATAAACAGATACAACGAGACAGACAGACAGACAAACATAAACGACAGACAGACATAGTGAGCTGCAAACATGGAGAGAGAGAGAGAGAGAGAGAGAGAGAGAGAGAGAGAGAGAGAGAGAGAGAGAGAGAGAGATGGTGAGCTGCAAACATGGCGGGAAAGGATGACGTGTTGTGATGTGGCTAATGATTTGCCCATTTTCATCCATTCAGTCGTATTGCCGTGAAAATGAGAGAAACTAAGGGTGGGTGAGGGTTTGTGGCCCAGGGATAGGAAGGAGAGAGAGAGAGAGAGAGAGATAGAAAGAGAGAGAGAAGAGTTCAGAAGAGCGGGAGAAAGGGAATGAGTAGGAATGGGAAAAAGAAGAAGGGGGAAAAGAAAGAAGGAATGGAAAACGGGGAATAGAATGGAAAAGAAGATGGGATTTAGAAAACACGTGGAAGAGTGATAAGCAAAGTGAAGAAGATAGGAAGACGGAAGGAGGGAATGAGGGATAAGAAGAGAGAAAATGGGTACAGGAGAAACTGAGAAGAAAGAGAAAAGGAGGCGATAAAGAAGATAAAAACAGGAAAATGAGGAGATGAAGAAAGGAATGTACGGGTGGAAAGGAATGAGCAAAGAAAATGGGAGGCGATAGGGAGAGAAACAACATAGGGTGACAGAGTGAGAGAGAGAGAGGGGGGGGGAGTCACAGTGATAGAAAAAGGTGGAGTTGAGGAGGAATACAGAAGGAAGGGTAAAGAAGAGATGTGAAGGGATAGAACTCGGAATGGGACAAGGAGGAGAGAGGAATGATAAAGAATTGAAAGTAAAAAAGGAAAAGTAAGCACCAATAGACACACTGTTTCGTTTTAGGCTGTTGTTACTGAGGGCACTATGACGCTGGACTCTAAAGTAGGATAGCAAAACAGAGAGAAAGAGAGGGGGGGGGGGCGACGGGGAGGATATGTTCGAAAGCTGAAAAAGAAGAGGACGAATGGAGGTGCCATGACCAAGGCCAGACTCCTTTCCTACCTATCTATCTCTGCCTATAGCCGGACGTCATAATCTCATAAGGGGTGGCCGTTTGACTTTGTGTTAGGTTGTTTTACTGGAAAGGACACTAACCTTCCGCCAACCCGCTCATTGACAAGTAGGGAAACACGTATGGGTTTGTTACATGGTTACCACCCAGCATTATAAAAGGTTTCCTGGCGTACAGGAAACCATTAGGCTTGTCACTTAATGCAAAGCCACCTGAGAAGGAAAGAAGGGTAATAAGAAGTGACAGGAAAGATGGGATAAATAGGAAGGGAGGAAGGAGGAGTTTTCCTATCAGTTCCCGTAATATTGGTGGCCTTTGCTCTACGTACCACGTCTCGTCCTCCTCCCTACAGCATCACTTTCTCTCCATTGCTGACAGTCAGTTGTTTAAGGCTAATGACAACAATCTTCATTGTGTTTCCTCTCTCTAGTATATACTTCTCAAGTCAAACCCAGTGAATGGGCGTACGTGCGTCACGACCGCACTTCTCGTGTGTTCAAGCTTATTTCTGTACTACTGGTACTTACCTGTCCCATTCAGTGGCGCCACAGGGTTACCAGACCCTGTGGCGCCAGGCAAATAAAGGCAGTAATGATGATGCTGAGGGTTACAGGAGTCCTCTGGAATATATATATATATATATATGTGTGTGTGTGTGTGTACGAAAAAACAAAAAAATAAATGTTACGAGTAGAACTTCAAGTACTTTTGTATCCTGGGGAAATTAAAGTGAGAAAGGTATGTTTGAAACCTCCTGGAATTTAAATTTGTGCCCAGCTTAATGACAAGTGCACACTACATAGATGGCACTAGGGCACTTGCAACCAAGACCGCAAGCCCGTCGTCATCTGTCATTCCGATTAGTATCCTTAGAGATTTGGTAAAATCGAGGGGAACCAGTTAGGATATGAAGAGCTAATAATAGGTGAGATAGAGTGTTAGTCATACCTCACTCATTGTAAGAGACTCGATAGAAGAATACCCTCGGAACCGAACATTTTTCCTGACATAAGAAGTAGTGTGACTATTCACCAGTGAATTGGAGTCAACTGACATGTTAATAAACCCCGGGTCGTTTCATGGTCAAGTACATTCCTCCCTATGTATACAGACGTACAGTACACACGATACTTCAGTGAGGTAGGTATTCCAGATTATTTGTCACCTCCCAGTAATAAAAGCTAGTTAAGAAATGCTGATCAAGGGTAATTAAGTAAAATAATTGCTGTAATTTCAAAAAGTTACAATGATCCTGCAACCCATAGCAGCCCCTTAGTACTAATCCATAACGCCCCAACACTTAGCCTTACACCACACGACAATATACACGGACGAGGATTCGGGTGGGAGGAGAATCGATCACCCTCACCCCCTCATTCTCGGCAGAACAATGAGTATTTACGATAACAGAGCAAACTATGTCACACATTATATGCAGTAAGGATCTGACTTAAAGATTATCACAGGATCAGTTCCATACAAAGAGGAATAAGGCAATAAATCTGGGGGAATTAGGTAAAGAGTCGGCATGAATTCAACCTTCCTGTAGTGTTACTATGAATCACGCACCCCCCCCTCCCTTTTTTTCAAAGTGCTGGATTCGGCCTTCATGCAATCTGTTATATACAACAAATCACAAAATTAATAATATAATTAGTAACAAACCTGTGAGTCAAATCGGGTCGACTGCCTCACACCTACTGATCTGCTTCCACATTCAGCACCACACCATTTCCGTCTATCCATCCGTCTTGCCATTAGCGCTCTACAGGCTGCAATTATGAACCCATTTGGGCCATTAAACTCTAAAATGAATCTTCCCAAGCTGACAGTGTTCCCTTGCCTTAGAAAACTGACACTGTGAGATCAACCTCAAGGCCACCGTCACCAAAACAAGGTCAAGGTCATAGTGCAATCTCTTTAATTTACAGGAACAGAGCCATAAAAACTGGTGCCACTCGAAAGGCCGTTCGTATGCAGTAATTTGTCCCCTCGTTGCAGTTTTAGTAATTGCAGTTTGGAAATTTACAAACTGCGAAACATTTTATATATACGCTTTTGTCGCTACCTAAATAAATTCTGGAAGTTGGCAAAGAGGTAAGTAGACAGAGCGAGAGATAAGTAGGTAGTTAGGTAGACGGGAAGATAAGTAGGTAGGTACCTAGGTAGGCAATGGCATAGGAAATGAGGAAGATAGGTTGGTAAGTAGACAGGGAGGTAGGCAAGTATGTATGTAGGTATTAAGATAGGCAGGGAGGCAGGTAATCAGGAAGACAGGTATAATGGTAGACAGTGAAATAGAAGGGGAAGTATGTATAGAAGGAGGTTTTAGGCACTAGGTAGACAGGGAAGTATAAAAGAAAGGGACGTAAGCAGGTGGGAAGGTACGCTGCGAGTGAGGTATGTAAGGAGGGCGGTAGGTAGGGAAAAGCGACATGAAGAAACGTAAGTTTATCTTTTATATGCCAGAAGATTAACTGCACCAGCCCCTCAAAAAAAGAAACAAAGAAAAAGTAACACGAGAGATGCAGAAATAACAATTAGGGAGTGGTTTTAAGGAATTTCATAGATGAGGTGCTGGGAATCCTCTTGAGTCCTTGAGTACGAGAGCAATATTCAGAGTTTCACACTCCACCCCACACCAACAGTTTCCTCACCATCCTACTTATCCGACCCCTCTTCTTCCCTAACCCCCCCTCCATCACTCCACCACTCTTCCACTCTCACCCAGGCCCACCACCCTCTCCACCTCATCCCACCTACCTAGTCCCCTCCCCGTCCTCGCACTGCTTGCCGGAGGAACTTTTCTCCTCACAGGGTCACCAAAAAATCCATCTCTTTTACCTGTCCGCCTCAAGTTTCTTTGCCACCGGAAACTCCTGTGAACGAAGAAAGAGCCTCCTGTTGCTCTCACTCACTCCTTTCCTCTCTTCTCGCTTCGTGCATATACCTGAATTAAGGACGTGAAGTATAATTTTTACAGTAGATCATGCGTCGCTGTACGGAGGAAGGAAATGCTTAGCAAAAATTGTCTGCCCAGTGGCCTTTGTGTAGTCGATATGGGCATTAATATACAGCTTACATTTTCCTCCTGCTCATTCTTTCTATATTCCTTTCCTTTTTCCTCGGTCCCCAGTCTCCCCTACCTCCTCTCTCTCCTCCTCTTCTCTCTCTTCCTCTCCCCTTTCCTCTCTCTCCTTCATCTCTCCTCTGTCCTTACCTTTCATACCTCGAATTAAAATACTTATCTGGATGTTAAATTTGACGGTGATGTGTCATAGTCTGAAGAATAACAAAACTTAAAACAAAAATTGTCGTCTTCCTTACTGACCGTTATGTAATCAATAGGTATCAATCTACGTCTTCTTAGTCTTCTTCTCTCCTCCTCTTTCCTCTTGTCTCCTCCCCTCTTTCCCCTTGTCTCCTCCCCTCTTTCCTCTTGTCTCCTCCCCTCTTTCCTCTTGTCTCCTCCCCTCTTTCCTCTTGTCTCCTCTCCTCTACTCTCCTTCTGTCTACTCTTCTTCTCCTTTTTCCTCTCCTCCTGTCTCCTCTCTCGTTCATCACCGATGGAAGTGATTGAAAAATAAAAAGTACACGGAAGAAAGGAAACAGTCCTGAGTTTAATCTTTGCTACCAGCCTCAGTCGGTACCTGGAGAGGTTAAGAGAAGGAGAATGACGCGCTATAGGCCAGGGGAAACTCCAGCTATATGTTTGCAGTGATCTCTTCCGAACGATTTTTTAAAATTCTCGATATATTGAGAGAAACTATGATTTTAGCGGTATGCTGGAAGCTCCACAGCCGCTCATCAAACCTTGTAGACAGTATACCTCATTAAACGGGCTACCTTTGCTTGTGCATGTTTGCACATACACGATAACCTGCCGGCAAAAATGGATTCTAGTGATTTTCAGGATTATGGGTCCTCTGTTCCCTCTAAATGCATCACACCATCAGTGAATGCTATATCTCAGCCATGAGGCCGCTTGTATGTATGTAACTTTGTGAATCTATTAAATGGATTATGGCAAACGCAAAGCCTATCGAATTTCAAGGTTCTAGTTTCTCTCCGCCTCCGTAACTTTCCACATATTAAAATTTGCAGATGACGCATTTCAGTAGCCAAACCACCAGTTTGTATTTAGTTTCATACACAACTGGGTAATGGTAAAGGCGAAGCCCGGAAAATGTTAATGTCCACCACACCTTTACCTCGTGGATACTGTCTTAGTAGCCAGGGAACTTTGATTATGCTACTTCATTCTTATAATGGGTCTGTTGTAAGGATCATTAATTCACAGTGTTTTCATTTGACTTTATCAAACCTGAAGTCCGCAATGGAGGTGGGAGTGAGGCAGCAGACAAAGCTAGCGGCCTAGTACAATAGTCTTTCATCCTCTCCGTGGATAGTCAGAAAATTACTTCTTGTAGTTTCCACAGATATCATAACAAGCCGGATCAAGAAACACACATAGAACTACAGGTTGCCGGGCCTGTTCGAAATCAGGAAGAAGAGCACTTAGATGATAATGAAGAGAAGGAAATAAAGGAGAAGGGAAAAGGGAGTGACGAATGGCTAGGATAAGGAGACGAATAAAGAAAGGAAGAGATGACAGGAAAGACAAAGAAGCACGGAAACTGCTGGAGGAAAGGAGAAAAAATTAAATGACAAGAAATAAATAGAGCCAGGGGTGGTGGCGAGGAAGAAATAAGATGAGCACGACAATATGTGGAGTTCCTCGAGGAAAGAGGAAAGGACAGAAATAAAGGAAAGATGAGAGAGTGGAATGACGGAAACGGAGGAATTAGTAAGTGGATAAGGAGGGTGGAAGGGACAGGTGGGGAGGTAATGTCAAGATCAGCTGACTGGGGGATGACAGACCCCATAATGACACAGTGATTACACCAGCACACGTTCAAAGGCGGATTAAGAGAAGACGTAGAGAGTAGGGGATGCGGGAGATCTGAGAGGGAATGAGAGAGAGATATTAGATAGACATATAGATAGACAGATAAAGATATATA
>JAGKTI010024619.1:0-14303 GCA_018397915.1 Birgus latro | reverse complement strand
AGGCCGAAGCAGGGAATAGTTTGTGTATTTCAGGTTCATTAAAACATATTTTGCAGACCATGCAAATGACCAGTCAACACGTTACACATCCCCTGAATCCTTCAAATATATCACACCAGTCCTGAGTAAGACATCCCCAGCATTTAGTCAAGACTGATAGCGGACATTAGTGCGAAGATGCTATCATGAAATGATGTGTGACACTAGATGGACTGCTGAAGCTCAAGGAACGGGTTGTCAGTCTATGCCCGGAGTTAAACATATGCTGTAAATGTGAAAGATCCTCAGGACACCGGATCATGATTCCCCCCAGTCTCACAACAGTCACCATACATTAACCCATTCTTGGTTCCGAATGTCCAAACAATCATTTTCATGCAAAATACTTAACCCTCTAAGCATTATTGACAGCCACAAGCCACCAATTCACCTAGCTAGCATAGCGTACAGACTGATCATTGTAGCAAACGACTTTAGCCGAGGCAGCTTTGACACCTATGAAACTGTCCACACAAAAACCACTGAAATGAATAGTCAGCTGGCACTGATGCTGCCAGACATAAATGCGGATTTGCTTCAGCTCCAACAGCGACGTTCCATTCTTTTCTATCAAGACCAAAATATCTTTGTCCAGTTACCTGCTGAAAAAGGGGCAGGTGGTGGCCGAGTCGGTAGAGAGAAAGTCTGCCTTCGTAATGGACGCGAGTTTGATTCCCGGCTGGGGCAGGTAACAGTTTAAGGGTTTGGTTTTCGTTCAAACTGACTTTGAATGGTCTGTCACACGACCCACTGACATGTAGTTAAAATTCTCCCTTTAATCTCACTTCGCCCCCCAAGGCTTGAAACAGCCCTAGCATTTATTCATTGTGGACAGTGGGTGTTAGCGCTGAAGCGATACCATGTGGAAATTTTCAGTATGCAGGAGGGCTGCTGGCTCTCAAGAAACGGGCTGTTAAGCCAATGCCCAGAGACGCACGCATAAAAAAATAAATAAGTTGTTTTTATTGCCGGCCTTTAGCACCATTATATTTCATGAACGGTTTGAGCTAATAACATGAAACCAGGGTATCAAGATATGGCCAAAACCTTGGACAGCACATATTCTGGAGGGCGATTAGCAATCGGCCCCCGAATGCTTTTCTTTCATTTTTTTGAGCTAGCCATACGTTTCCTCCTCCCTGTTCTCAACAATTATGTCTGCCCTTTTTTCCCTGAGGCTTTTCCACACATCAGTCGTACCCATTCATACTTTCATCAGACAGGCTTCATCACCTCCTTTCCTTCTCTATTAATTATCTCCATTCTTATTTTCCTCGGGTCTGATCCCACACTACATATCCCTTTCCATCAATCGTGTGCGTCCAAAGGTCTGTCTGCAAATCAGTCCTATCCATATTTATTTTCATTAAATCTAACCGTTCACTTGCTCCATACAAAAATAACCAGTCCTATCAGTCCCCATTACCCTTAATATCTATCCTTGCACTCGCTGTCATCCCCACATCCATCATTCACAGCCAACTACATTATAATGATCCGATTTCTGTATGTTTGTTGCTTTGTCCGTTTGTGACCTTAACACAACAAAAACTGCGCATTGTAGTGCAATTTTTGTTAGAGCAAGGTACTGCTAAAATGCTCTAACTTGAAGAATAAAACAAAATCCAGTCCAATCGCGCCACCATTTCCCGAATTATGACTCATTTCTGACCTTTTGACATCGAGCAGAAAGGCCGTTGAAGGCGGACTTTAAGCGAACCCTTATTAGTCCTTAAGTCTGTGCTGTCTAACTTCTCGTGCAATACCTTTGGTCTTTCAAACCCTTTTTGTTCTCTCGACACCTTTTATAAACTATTTCTTTACTCACCACTCCTTTCCACACCTCTCGTCAATGCAAATGTCCCTCACCCTGCCCTCACTTCCCTCACCCTATCCTCACCCCCTTCATTCTCCGCAGATCTCCTTCAAATTGCCTTCACCTCCCTGTCCCGTCTCCGTCATCCTACCTCATCCTGTCGTCACCGCCCTCATGATACACAGATCTCTCTTATGCTCTTCTCACCTCCCTGCTGTGGCCTCCTTCATCCTACCCTGACCTCCTTCATCCTCTCCTGATCTCTCTCACACTGCCCTCACGTCCTTCACCCTGTCATCACCTCCCTCTCCTTGCCCTTACCCCCCTGGACCTCAAATGAACTAAGGACACGGACGCTGGAAACATTACTTAGTCTGACCTCTGCTCTACGTCCCTCCATCGGTCATTCCCCGGAACGCACAGCACCAATCAAGTCACGATGCATCCCAGATCGCAACATTGAACACAACGCAGGATGCACCGCAGGACGCAACGAGGGGTACGATCGAGGACACATACTACTCCATGCCGTAGGACACCGTTGGACACATTACTGATCAAACCGCAGAACATGGTGCACCACACACCACCCCTCGCAACCCAACCCAGCCAGCACATGTCCTCCCGGCAAAGGTGCTACTGTCACTGTAATATCTAGTGACATGGGAAATAAAAAGATGGTCAGCTTTATTTCTAGTCTGCTGCAATATTTATTCACATTAGACTGATACATTATTCAGATTATGTAACACCACATGCCACCCACCACCTCATCCTCCCACACATAATATCTGGTTTCCTTGTGTCAGTCTAATTTCTAGTGACAGTGAATAAAAAATTAGTTCTTTTCATTTCTGTCACAATGTCATCACTATCATCATACGAACATATATACATTCTGTGATGTGGGAGCATCACTAGACGGCTCTTACCATCTATTCTGCCATCAACAATTTTTGGACATGAGTTACTTCACTCCCATAGACTTCAGCGACTTTAGCAAAACACACACAAAACCATATCACACCACGCCACGCCACGCCACTCCAGCTATGCGTCTACTTGTTTACAAATTACCTAACAAATTTTATACCCATGATCAGCCAGAACCTGCTGCTAAAAAAAAAAAAATACATCAAATGCCAATTTAATTATTCCTGTAATGGACTGATGTCATTAACGCACAGAGGGGAGGGAGGGTGGAAGGAGCGGGAAAGAGAAGGAAGGTTATTTGAACGCAGAAAATGATAGATAGATGATTAGAAACGGAGAGAGAGGGAGGGAGGGAGAGAAGGATCAGAGGGTTAATGGGATGATGAATATAAGAGGGAGAAGAACACTTTTAGTACTTAGAGACAGCAGCAGATCTATAGTATTTATCCCCTGGTGAAAGAGAGAGTGAGTGAGAGAGAAGCAGACCTATTTACCCCCTAGTGATCAAATTTCTTGCACTGCTGGACGGAATAAGAGACAATGGGGGAGGGGGAGAAGAGGAAGGTTGTCAAGGGATGAAGAGAGAAGGAAGTTAGAGAGGAAGGATTGGGAACATAAGGACAGAAATGCCTGGATAGCCTTGTGTTGAGGCCACATCTCACAGGATGCGGCGTCAGACAGTAGATAGACAGCCACAGACAGATAAGAGAAATATACAGGCACTCAGCAAGGACGGGAAACATTAGAATGGTGGAAGAATAGTAACTGATGACCGTGTAGTGTAGATATTTAACCCTCTTTGGATTTGGATAACTCTACTAATGTAATCCAGCTAACTCCAGATGATCTTATTTAGCTGGAAATGAATCACAGGAGGCTGAAGGAGGTATTGTTGATATTGTTGTCACCATTAACCCTTTCTTGTTCAGGACAGGTCTGGTATTTTATTCCAGCTTATGCCACTGGATATTAGTCTGGTGAGAGTGACTTGGGAGCCTGAATGTGTTACGTCTGGTAGTGTATCGTTAGCCATCTGATATTAATGAGAATTCTTGCGCTGTATTCCGTCTACCGCCAAATAATTTTATTCTGTTGAGAGTGAGTCATAGGAGCGTGTCAACCCCTTCTTCCCGGGGGCTCTCTCGTAATCCAATTGCAGTGTGTCCCACAAGTCTGGAATCATAGGAGAATAATGAAAAAAGGCAATAATGAAGCTTTTACTCAATGAGCGTAATCGTTGTTCCTGATACATAAATTCAGACTGTCCTCTGTGGAAAAAGGGAGGTTTGCATATACGATTCTTACTTGAAAGCGTGGAGAAAATATCCTAGATATTATGCTGGCGACGTCAGAAAACTTAGTTCTTAATGTTCATGTGGGAGAATAATTTAGCACTAGTGATCATCGCATAGTCACATTCAACCTCAGTTTCTGTGACACCGACCGAAATTATAGTTACGAGAAAATCGCAGACTGCAAGAAACCCGACTTTCACAAATTAAAGAAAGCTAACTTTACGTGGCAGTGAATGGGAACCAATTATTGATTATTGAAAGTGCAAATATACACTCGGCGTGGACAGAGTTCACAGAAATCCTTAATATGGCAGTTAGGGAATGTGTACCGGTGCGTAATAGACGACCAGTGAAAAGTAATAAGTCAGAATGATGGAACAGCAATATTAAGAGAAATCTTTCGGCAAAGCCACTAATAATGAGGAGGATAAAGATATTTACCATATCTTACGTCAAAATGGCAAGAGGTTAATAAAGCAGAGTAAGAAAAACCTTGAAGCGCATATTGCAAACATCAGTAAATCAAACCTCAAAGAATTTTTCAGTTATATCAGAAATAAGAAAATATTAATACCACCTATAGGATCACTAGTTTAGGAGATGGTGAGCAAACAAATGATGAAACTGAGATGGCTGAGATTCTTAATAGATTCTTTACATCTGTTTTACGGTAGAAAGTTCATGCTTGATCCATTGTCCTCCACACTCGTAGATGAAAACAACACGCTCATGGAAATTATCACTGGGAGAGATTTACTCCTTGTGCTAAATGGACTAAAAGTAAATAAAACACCAGGACCAGATAGAATATCTCCAAGAGTCTTAAAGGAGACAAAAGACGAAATAGTGAAACCCTTGGCACATATATTCAATGTATCTCTCAGAAGCGGCACTGTACCAAGTGGCTGGAAATTAGCAAATGTAACACCGATGAGATGGAGGGATGGAGTGGAGAGGTACATGAGAGAGGGGGGTGTGAGTTGGGAGCGGGGTAGTGAAATGGCAGGGGACAGAGCGACATGGAGGCGATTTGTTTGTGGCCACCCTATGCGGGATTGAGGCGTCTGGCAATAGATAGATAGATAGAACACCGATTTTCAAAAAGGTAGACAAATCTCAACCCAGCAATTACCAACCAATAAGCTTGACATCAGTTGTTTGCAGGTTGTTAGAAACCATAATTAGAGATAAATTGGTCATGCATTTAGAACAGAACAGTCTCATCAAAGACTCTCAGCATGGATTCCAAAATAAGCGTTCATGTCTTACTAATGTACTTGATTTTTTCAATGATATTATCAACATGTACGACAGCACTAAATCAGTTGATGTCATTTACCTTGATTTCAAAAAAGCATTTGATAAAGTTCCATAATTTGACTTGTCGAGAAACTGCGTGTCTATGGTATCGATGGCAGTGTAGTAAGATGGATTGAAAGCTGGCCTGTGAATCGTAAACAAAGAGTTGTAATCAATGATATGGAGTCAGACAGGAAAAATGTTATAAGTGGAGTACCGCAAGGCTCAGTTTTGGGTCCTATATTGTTCTTGATTTATATAGACGACATTGATGAGTGTGTGTTTTGTAAAATATCAAAATTTGCTGATGATACGAAGATTGGTAATAGAGCAGATATCCCAGAACACAGAATATTTATTCAAAGAGATCTTGATAAATTGCTTAATTGGATTTTAATATTGATAAATGTAAAGCTCTAAATATTAGAAGTAAAACTGAAATATTTAGTTATACATGAATCATTCTCAAGTCATGAATGTAAACCACGAAAAGGATCTAGGAATAATATTAACAAGTAATTTTAACAAGTAAACAGTGCACAAAAGCTATAAAGAAAGCTAACCCTCTAGCTGGATTTATAGGTAGATCATTTGAGTTCAAATCTGAAAATATAATTCTTACCCTGTACAGTTCCTTAGTGTATTCACGTCTGGAGTACTGCGTGTGGTTCTGGTCACCGTATTACAGGAAAGATATAAACAGATTAGAGAGAGTGCTGCAACGAGTAACAAAAATGATACCCTGACTGAGGAACAAATCATATGTGGAGCAATTAAATGAACTAAAGTTATTTAACCCTTCAAAGCACAGACTACGAGGGGATCTGATTCAAGTATTGAAGAATATTAACCCGCCCAGTCCTGACCGATTTTTTACCCAACACACTCAGAATCCGACAAATTTTCAACTTTTTTTTTTTTTTGCTCAAACCTCCACTTTTGGTGAGAAACATCGAAAATTCATAGAGAAATCGCTCTCCAGAGCTTATAAATGTTGCTACAGGTGACGAGTCAGCCTTACCTTTCGTTCTCTCTCAGGGTAATTGGCTTCAAAGAAAACGAACTATTCAAGCCACTTTAAATTGCGTATTTATTTATTTATTTGGTACGAATTTATGTGTAGTACAAGACTATATTGGTTTTCACACAATTATATAGGCAATAGAAGCATTGTTCAGTCACCAAACATCCACATATGGCACCTCCCTTTACGACATTGCCACCTCATCACTTCTGTTTGTTTATTGCTGTAGCTTCTTTATTTCTTTGTCCTCCACCTCAGGAATCACTTTCACCGTGGATTTCGTCATTGGAGAGACCGTGGGGCAACATGTCTTTACTGGCCAGGTTACTGCTAACAGGTGAATTGCCGAGTGTGGGAGGGGGGAGAGGGGGTCAGGTGGGGCCAGGCAGTATCCCAGCTTGACAGCAGGTAGAGGAAGGTCTCCCACATATCCCTACCAAAAATCACCCGCGAATATTTAAAAATGTGCAAACGATGGGCCTAGCAATTGACTGACGTACGATGCACGTCGGTGGGTCTGATCGTGGAAAAAAGTGGTGACGTGCATCGTACGTCGGTGGGACTGGGCGGGTTAAAGGAATTGATAATACGGATGGTAACAAGTGCTTTGCAATTGATCATTTGAACTATACTAAAGGTAATGGGTACATAATAATTGGAAAGCATTTCCAGTCCAATGAAGCCAAGCATTTTTTCTTTAACGGTTGTTAAGACTTGGAATAAGCTGCCCGGGTGTACCATTCCCCTTATATGTATGTATTATGCCATTATGTATATGTATATATGCCTCCCTCACTGTATACCCCACCACTATATCCCCCCCCCACTGTATCCAGAACTGCAGCATAAGCAGCGTTTCCCAGGCTCACCACCAACCAATACCATATGTAACAGTCAGTCGAGGGCTGACAACTACTGAGGCTACACCTATATCTCTGTGCTCCACAATTAAAGGCCGTAAATAGCTACTCCAGGACTTTCCTTCAACCATCAAGAGAGGGGTGTACATTTCTGGTAGCAGCAGTGATCAGCCCATCGTTTCTCACTGCCTCCTGCAGTGTTTTAGTGCCAAAATCACCTCCTTGCCGCTCCACCTCTCACAGCCTCGCCCTCATTCTCGTGGCGTAATACCGGCTCTGCATCTACAGGTGTCCAGTTCCCCTCACCAGTGCCGTTCTCTACATCGACCACAACCTCACACAGGCCGCGACTATCGCCGCCGCCGCCCTCCACACCTGTCTTCCCTGTTCCAACACCTGTTTGGACACCTGTTCACACACCAGTTCATCTGCTGGTGGCCCTCCAGCGTCTGCCGTTCCCTCTCTGCATCTGCCACGTCACTGCTCTCCGCCACATCTGCCACCCGCCAGCTTTGCATCTGCCTGTGGAGACATTTGTCCACCTCTCAGTACCTCCCATATGGTTCGGATTAAACACCCACCGCGCCACTCAACCCTCCTATTCACGTATCGACTCAAGCCCAGCGAGAAACGCCACCTCTTCCAAGACATCCTACATACCTACTACAAGCCGTATTCACAACCAGTCTCATCCATCACGCTTGCCTCTGGCTCCGCCCACCACGTGCCCTCCCCGTTCTCCCATTAGCTGATCAACACTCTCACCTCTCCCCTCCACTACGTTCACCACTCAGCTGTGTAACTATACTAGTGTACCTTCATCCACTATACTGTATATATCACTCCTCATCTCTCATCTTATATTACGTCGCCAGACTACATGTCATACTTTGCATATACGGAACTTACTCCATCCACTCTCCGTCAAGAAACAACCAATGATCGCCATCCACCCGCCAAGGACGATTCAGTGATTCATTTACGTAGCGGATGCGCGTACCCCCGCCCTGCCTCCCCACCCACTACTTCATTACTCTCCTTCCGACACACTTCCCACTCAGATACCTCATACTCTATCCCTGTTACTACACTGCCTGATTCTCTCCTTACTCCTACCACTCTCATTAACTCTCCTGCCCCACTTCACCTCTCGTCTCCCTTACACTTAACTACCACTACCTTCTCTCTCTCTCATACTCCCCTCACTTCCACGCTTCCATCCATGACCCAAACAACCCCTGCTCCTCAGTCTATCTATCTCGACGATGCCAATCGTCCCAAATTTACTGGCGAGGACTCCACTTGGTCTGTTTATGATTTTCTCAGAGAGGTCAAAACCGACATCCACAATCGGCGGATTACAGATGAAAACCTCAAAGTCTCCTATCTCATGGGTTGCTTACACCACGCCAAATCGGATATTGGATCCGCGATCCGTGCTGGACATTTTGATGGCATAACAACCTTTGTTGATTTCTGTAAGGAACTCATAACACTTTGTTGCCAACATTCCAGTGCTGCATCTCTCATTGGGTTCACTAACCTCCTCACCCAGATGGATGAGGATTTGCAAGTCCCCCCCCAACATGCCAAACTACGCGAAGCAGCCGCTGCCATGAAAGCCACTAGTAGTGAGATCCGCCAATTACTTATAGGCACGAAATGGGTACAGAACGTAAATGGAGCTCCTATGGTTTCACTCAACAACCTTGCAGATTAAATTGGTTACCTGAGATTCCTCCATTGGCTTATTCCTAAACAGAGAGAAACAGCCCTGGCAATCGGTTTCAATCCAGGAGATAAAATTGTTCAGATTAATAAAACCATCCATGAAAAACAGGTTCAAACCACACTCGTCAGGCCAAAGACCGACCATTGCTCTCTCAGGTCTGTCACACTACCACTTCCCCAGACCAATGCCGTTCCCATTCAGCCACACGAGGCAGACCTACCACACTTTGTTTTCCAACTGCCAATTGTGATCAGTCTAGCGTCCAACAGAACAGGCAGTCCTCGATCCTCTGCTGGCACTGTGAAAAACCCAGACATCGAGCAAACAGTTGCGACCGTAAACACACACGGCCTTACTCCCAACGCCTTCCTATTCACGTCGCCCTACATGCAAATATCACAAGACTAGTACGACACACACTACGGACGAGTGTCGTTACCTAAATCGCCACCAGTCGGGGAAGCGCCGCGCCCCTATCGGACCAATATGTCGTAGCAACAGAACACCAACTCCCCATCTGCCATGTAGGACCTATTACTTCCTCAGGTCTAGTGATTCTAGGATGGAGTAATGACATACCAACGTCGTTCTTCATGGACACCGGATCTATAGTAAACTTGATTTCTGATACCTCCTTAGACATCATTCAACGCCACCGCAACCTCGTCAGTTTTCTTGACCCGCCAGACATTCGCCTATGCGGTGTAGAAGGCTCAGAGTTTAAGGTCAAGGGAAGAGTCACCTTAGAAGTACAACTAGACAGCACCTTGCACCCTTTCCCTTTCATGTTACTAACGACTTGAAATATCCAGCAGATGCCCTTATTGGCTTACCCACCATGGCACAACACTCCATTGCATTATTACCTGCCTGTAGTAGTATAGACATTTCTGGGTTCCCAGTTTACAGTATGGGATGTCCCCATCCTGTACTGCCAGTAACTTCAGTCATTCAGTCCCCCCTGACTCTCGCACTCCCGAAGAGTACAGAACAAGCCGAGCCGTCATCATCATCATCACCCGAGAATACAGAGATCATTCCCTCGCTGACTGAGAGCAAGGAAACACCTGATGATACATCCTCTCAGCATTCAGAAAAGGCTCTTCCAGCCTCCTCTAACGACATCACTACAGCCGACTCAGACATGTCTCAGTTACCTACCTCACAGAGTCTGACTGACGTTCTCCAGCACGCAGAGACGAGGCGTGCAGTAACGAATACGTGCACAATTTTGCTACCGCATGAGTTCACCAAAGTCTCTGTTCGTGTTGTGAAAGAAGGAGTGGATGTACTAACACTACCTGAGACGTGTTGTGTGAATGGCTTAACTTACGAGTCAGCCTGGTGCACGATCTTAGAGGACAGCCCCTGTTATCTATACTTGCTAAATGTCATAAATGCTCCACTAAAACTAAATTCGGTGTAAAGATCGGAGATTTCCTAGTATACCCAGCGGCCGTAATGGTGTGCCAGGAATCCTCTATCCCTACTGATGCTACTGATGATGATAGTCAACCAACAGGTATATGTGCCATTAACTCTACTGGATCTGCTCCGACTCGTTCACCTGACCTGCTTTCAAACCTGACTTGCAAAGATTTTCCACAGCATAAATCTCAACTGCTCGACCTTTTGCACGCTTACAGAAATGTGGTAGCCTTACCCGGAGAACAAATGGGCAAGACAGACTTAGTCAAACATCACGTAGACCTAGTGCCAGGAACTCAGCCGATTTACATACCAGCATATCGGTTACCTCACAGCTTGAGAAAACAGACAGATCATATGGTACAGCAAATGTTAGTTCAGGCCATTATCGAACTCTCCGTCAGTCCATGGAATAGTCCTCTTTTCTTAGTCCCAAAGAAGGACAGCAACTTTAGACCAGTGGTGGACTACCGTAAAGTAAACTCCGTAACCGTACCAGACCGTTTCCTGTTACCTGACCTCACAGATTTGCTAGAATCACTAGACCTCCTCAGTGGTTACTGGCAGGTCGAAATGGAAGAATCCTCTTGCTCAATTACAGCCTTCAATACCCCTTCCGGACATTTTCAGTTTAAGAGACTTCCTTTTGGTTTGAGAAATGCTCCTTCAGTATTCATGCGACTTATCCATTCGGTCTTTAGTGGCATGATGGACCACTCTCTTTTTGCTTACCTAGATGACATCATTGTTGTAAGTAAATCAGTCCCTGACCATTTTGCCAAACTACAACAAGTATTGGAACGCCTACAGCTAGCAGGCCCGAAAATCAACCTCAGTAAATGTGACTTCCTGAGAAAGAAAATCAACTTTCTAGGCCATGTCATCGACGCACAAGGTATTCATACTAATGACGACAAAACTAAGGCAATCATCAATTTTCCTGAACCTACCACTACTAATGCTGTCAGAAGTTTCCTAGGCCTAAGTGGTTACTATCGCAGATTCATTAAAGACTATGGAAAGATCGCCGCTCCTCTAACCCACTTACTAAAGAAGAATGTATCCTTTGTATGGACTAACAATTAGTCCCAGGCTTTCCAAGCGCTAAAGGCAGCTCTTGTCAATGCCCCATTTTAGCATTCCCTGATTATTCCAAACTCTTTCTTCTATGCACAGACGCCTCAGGCGCAGGACTTGGTGCAGTTTTAATGCAACAAGATCAAGCATCCAGGAAGCGTGTAATAGCGTATGCTAGTCGCGCACTTACCACCGCTGAATGTAATTACAGTGTCACCGATTTAGAAGCTTTGGCAGTCGTCTGGTCCTTAAAACATTTCAGAGACATAGTATATGGTTATCCAGTGCATATCCAGACAGACCACCTTCCTCTATGTGATTTGTTTAAGGGACACAACCTCACCGGTAGGTTACCTAGATGGTCCATCACCATCCAGGACTTCAATCCCACTTTTCAGTATGTCCCAGGAAAATCGAATGTAGTCGCGGATGCCCTCTCACGTCATGTAGCCGCACCTGTCACGTCCCTGTAGCCCAAGGTCACTGACAGCACGACCTTAACATCAGAGGATGTTCAAAACTGTCAGCGCCAAGATTCCATGTGGTCCCAAGTAGTTTATTTCCTCGAATCAGGAGATGCCTCGACCTTACCTGCTCCACCAGTACCACTAGATGAGTTCATACTAAAAGATGGTCTCTTATACAGAAAAACATTCCTTACAGGAAAGGATTTGCCCAACAGAGAAGTACACCAACTCGTTGTCCCTACTGACCTGATATCTGCGGTCCTTCACATCGTTCATGATACACCTCACGCATCCCATCCAGGTAAAGACCGATACCTGCGCCAAGCACGTCTCAAGTACTATTGGCCAACCATGCGTCGCGATATCAATGCACACTTGACTCTTGTATCTTGTGCCACCGCCACAAAGGTTCCACCTGCTTACTTGCACCGCTCTTACAATATCCAATCCCGTCACGCCCATGGGAAACAGTGTCCATCGATCTTCTCAAACTCTCTCTTACAGAATCAGGCACAGAGTATTTGTTTGTAGCAGTCGACCACTTCTCATGCTACTGTGTCCTCGTACCCCTCTCAGATAAGACCGCGAAGAGTGTTGCACTTGTCTTTGTAGATCACGTAATTTGCCCGTTCAGTACACCACATACCATCCTCACTGACAATGGTACTGAGTTCAACAATAGCCTCCTGGAGGAGATCTGTCGCCACTTTAAAATTAATAAATGCAATGTCATACCTAACCATCCAGCTTCCAATGCCCTTGTAGAGCGCCACAATAGAAAAATCTTAGAGTGCCTCAGACACCTAGGCTCCCATAGTTCGTCATGGGATGACTGGATTCCCCAAGTGGCATCCTCAATCAATAGCTCCATTCGCGAATCTCCCCTCTTTGTCCTCTTTGGTTTTGACAAACACTTACCATACACCCTGTTATCCTCAAAGCCAGACCCCATGTATAACATGGATGACTATGTCAAAGTAAAATTGGCCAACTTCCAAACAATCCATCAGTATGTAACGTCCACTCTCGCTTCCTCTAAGGAGGACGTGATACAATGCCAACATAAATCTGCCTCTCCTATCACTATCAACGTCGGTGATCTAGTCTTTGCTCATTCCCATACGCGTACCTCTAAATTGGATGACAAATTTGCCGGCCCCCATCGCGTACTGAATAAACAAGCCAACAAGTTCCACATCCAAGACCTCTCCACTACAGACACTAAGTGGGTCCATGCTGACGATCTAAAACGTGCTCCACGGGGCCTAGTGTTGGAAGAATCACTTGCACAACCTACTGCTTTCCCTCCTACTCCACACATCCCTCAATCTACCCCATCTCCACCTATCCATCAGTCTCCTTCATCTACACCTACACCTACTCATTCCTCAACCAATCAGTATCGATCCAAACTACGTTCCGCCCATCAACCTCTCCAGGAACTCTCCCATTAATTCTCACCTAATCTATTAGGTATGATGTTAGCGGTCTACCTGCTGGCAGTGCTGACCCTCCTAGGATCTGGGTCGGGTGAGGACGATGGTGGAGTACGTCCCAGGGCCTTGGTCGGCTCGGGAGGCGAGGTAATGCATAGAAGATGTAGTCTCCCTGCACTACGATCTTGCGCCCCTGGCTGACGTAACCATCACCCTGCCTGCCTACGCGCATCAGCTCCACAAAATCAAGACCCACCTCACAGCCCTCATGGGGAAACACAACCCAAATCAGTATTTGTATCATCTTTTCCTCCCACTCTCCTGGCAGTTGCAATACATTTCTGGTAAATTCACTGAGCTCAATGACACTTTCTCCATTCAGCCACCCGTAGGTCGATCTCGTGTGAAACGAGGTCTCTTTGACCTCGGAGGTGAGATTCTAAGCGGATTGTTTGGCGTCGCTACAGCCCGTGACCTTTCCGGCTTCAAATCTGACCTCGCTCATTTAGCTTCCGCCCTGGAATCTCAACGCCGAGTCATAAGTCCAACACACTATGTTACAGAAGATTACAGCCCACCTAAATGAAGTAACTTACATTCTGAACAACTTCACCGACATCTTAAAACAACACCTCTCCAATCTCAACGTTATTTCTCAGTTCTTTTATCTCATACTCAACATGGATAATCTCCAACTAGCCATTGACTCTATTCTCTCAGGTCACTACCTTGGTTCGTATCCTAGTCGATGCTATTAATGGACGTGTCACTGCCGACTTAGTACCTATCTCAGCTCTCTGCTCTGTATTAGAATGGGCTCACTCTACTTTCGGTTTATCCCCAGTACTCCCCTACTCCTCTCTCGAATGTTACTATCCAGTTCTCGAGGCCACTCTT
>JAGKTI010024618.1:0-14304 GCA_018397915.1 Birgus latro | reverse complement strand
GTAATAGAACCAAAGGCATGTCCGGACAGTGGTCTTGTCCGGATAGTGGCCCTGAAGCTCCAACACTGGTCATTCATGACCCTAACCTAACCAAACCTAAATCAGAATACCACCTACCTACCTCCCTACTGGACATGCATAGCACTTATTTAAGTCCCCTCTCATATAAATAATGCACACAGAGCATGAATTATCTGAATTTTAACCAAAAAATGATGATTTAGAGGTGAGTAAGGCATAGGTGCTCACAACTTGCCAGCAAGTGTAAGTAAGTATCAGACATGGAAATCACTATGGAAATCACCCTTTTTCACACCATACGCATTAAATAATGGACACAAAGCATGAATTCATTGAATTTTAACCCAAAAATGATGATTTTGATGTAAGTAAGGCATAGATGTTCATGAGTTGGCAGCTTAGTGTAAATAAGTATCGGACGTGGCAGTCACTATGAAAATCATAATTTCTCACATCTTATGCACTGAAATATGGGATACTAAGCATCAAATAAATAAATTGTTATCAGAAAAAGAGTTAGGTATGGCAAAGGTGCTCACTGTTCACCAGCAGCACCAGTCATTCTTGACCCTAACCTCACCTAACCTAAATCAGAAAGCCACCTACCTAACTCCCTACCGGACATGCATAGCACTTAATTAAGACCCCATTCACATAAATAATTGGCACAAAGCATGAATTAATCGAATTTTAACCCCAAAATGATGACTTTGAGGTGAGTATGGCAGGGGTGTTCATGAGTTGGCAGCTTAGTGTAAGTAAGTATCGGACGTGGCTATGAAAATCATCATTTCTCATATCTTATGCACTAAAACATGGGATACAAAGCATCAAATAAATAAATTGTTACCAGAAAAAGAGTTAGGTATGGCAAAGGTGTTCACTGTTCACCAACAGCACCGGTCATTCTTGACCCTAACCTAACCTAACCTAACCTAAATCAGAAAACCACCTACCTGACTCTCTACCAGACATGCATAGCACTTAATTAAGACCCCATTCACATAAGTAATTGGCGCAGAGCATGAATTAATCGAATTTTAACCCAAAAATGATGATTTTGAGATGAGTAAGGTAGGGGTGTTCGCCAGCTGACTACATAATGAATGTTAGGAAGAGACATGATTATTACTGAGAAAATCACCTTTTCACAGCCTGTGCACTAAAATATGGGACACAAAGCATGAAGTAAATAAAATATAGCCAGAAAAATTATGATTTAGAGGTGTGTGGGGCAAAAATGTTCACCAGTTGATTAGATAGTGAACGTATGTAAGAGACATGGTAATCACTGAGACAGTCACCTCTTTCACAGCCTGTGCACTCAGATATGGGACTTAAAGCATGAAGTAAATAAAATGTAACCAGAGAATGAGGATTTAGAAGTGATTATGGAAAATATTTAGCAATTGACAATGTTTACTTACAGTCCATGATTGTTGTTTACCCCCATCTCTAAGGTTTTTAAAGTGGTCATAATTGCTCTTGAAGCATGTCCAGTAATCCAGTGTTTAACTACACTTAATCCTTAGCACTGTGACTTTTGATTACAGTAAAACCTTGATATAACGGACTTCAATAGACCAGAATTCGCTTTTATCGGACTCGAGGAGCTACCGGACTAAACTCATATATTTCGGAAAAAGTCCAATAAAGCCAGAAAGCAGTCCGGACTGCATGACCACTTCAGCTATGTTCACCACAATAAGACAAGTAAAAGACATGTTTTTCAGTGCACAGTACAGTATTATTATGCCATTTGATTAATGTAGTGAAGGTATAACACAGTACAATACTGCAATGGTGGTGAAAACCACTGATGCAATCTGGACTAATGTCTGATATATCGGAAAAAGTCCGGATTAGCAGGGGTAAGGCGCTTTTATCGGAATTTCGCATTTTTCGGACTGGCCTGGGCCCCAATTAGTCTGTTATAGTGAGGTCTTACTGTATTTAAACAAGAACAAAAATACCGCAAACGATCGGACAGCCGTCTACTGTTCACGGGAGTTGAGACAGAACTAGTAGGTGGGCGATTTGGTGGGAAGGGAGCTAGTCGACGCAAGCGGGAAATTCTAACTGACACAGTCTGAAAAAAACGGATTTTTTTCGGATTTTTTCGAATTGGGCATTTTGGGGTTTGGACAGCCTATGATGTCCGAATAGTGATGTATCCGGATAGTGGACGTACGGATAGTAGAGAGATTACTATACTGTATATTAATACAGTAATCCCTCCAATATCCGACGTAATAGAGCCAAAGGCATGTCCGGATATTGGTTTTGTCCAGATGTTGGTCCTGAAGCTCCAGCACTGGTTTTTCATGACCCTAACCTAACCTAACCCAAATCAGAAAACTACCTTCCTACCTCCCTAGTGGACATGTATAGCACTTATTTAGGTCCCTTTTCACATAAATAATCCATACATAGCATGAATTTATTGAATTTTAACCAAAAAATGATGATTTAGGGGTGAGTGAGTCATAGGAGCTCAGAACTTGCCAGCATAGTATAAGTAATTATCGGACATGGAAATCATCTTTTCTCACATTTTATGCACTAAATTATTGGATACAAAGCATGACGTATAGAAATGACAATGATTAGGTGGATGTGCAGTGCGTCCCTGCGTGCAAGGCCTGGGGGGGCTGGGTTTACGATAGAAGAGTTGAGAGGTAGGATGGGACTGGAGTGTATAGGGTGAGAAGTGTTAATACTGGGGGAGGGGTAGACCGAGAAAGACATGGGATGAGGTCATTAAATGTGACTTAAGGGTTAAGGGATTGAATAGGGAGGCTGCCAGAGATTGAGCAGCGTGGAGAGCCGCCATTAGGTGACCAAGGCCGACACATGCAAGCATGTTGGAGCCTTCAAAAACGAAAACGAAAGCATCAAATACAGTAAATGATGTTAATTGCTACCAGAAAAATGTTTAGGTTAGGTTAAGTTAGGTTAGGTTTGGTTAGGTAAGGTTAGGTTAGGTTAGGTTAGGTTATGACCAGACATGAAATTCACTGCTTCAACCTTTTTCATAGCTGGTGCTCTTAATAACCATGCATGAAAGAATGAAATTAAAAGCAGGAAATTATGATTAACACAATGTTAGGTTAGGTTAGGTTAGGACCGGACATGAAATTCACTGCTTCAGCCTTTTTTCTAGCTGTTTTACTTAAGAACCATGCATGGAAAAATTAAATAGCAAGCAGGAAATTATGATTAACATTTAGGGTAATTTTTTAACACATGTACGTCATGATGAAAACAGGTTAGGCATGAAAATCTTTATGGTAACCATAGGTTAGGTTAGGTTAGGACCGGACATGAAATTAACTGCTTCAACCTTTTTTCTAGCTGTTTTACTTAAGAACCATTCATTGAAAAATTAAATTGCAAGCAGGAAATTATGATTAACATTTAGGGTAATTTTTTAACACATGTACAGCATGATGAAAACAGGTTAGGCATGAAAATCTTTATGGTAACCATAGGTTAGGTTAGGTTAGGACTGGACATGAATTTAACTGCTTCAACCTTTTTTCTAGCTGTTTTACTTAAGAACCATGCATGGATAAATTAAATTGCAAGCAGGAAATTATGATTAACATTTAGGGTAATTTTTTAACACATTTACAGCATGATGAAAACAGGTTAGGCATAAAAATCTTTATGGTAACCATAGGTTAGGTTAGGTTAGGTTAGGACCGGACATGAAATTAACTGCTTCAACGTTTTTTCTAGGTGTTTTACTTAAGAACCATGCATAGATAAATTAAATTGCAAGCAGGAATTTGTGATTAACATTTAGGGTAACTTCTTAACACATTAACAGCATCATGAAAACAGGTTAGGCATGAATATCTTTATGGTAACCATAGGTTAGGTTAGGTTAGGACCGGACATGAAAGTAACTGCTTCAACCTTTTTTCTAGCTGTTTTACTTAAGAACCATGCTTGGAAAAATTAAATAGTAAGCAGGAAATTATGAATAACATTTTCGGTGATTTTTTAACACATGTACAGCATGATGAAAACACGTTAGGCATGAAACTCTTTATGGTAACCATAGATTAGGTTAGGTTAGGTTAGGACCGGACATGAAATTCACTGCTTCAACCTTTTTTCTAGCTGTTTTGCTTAAGAACCAAGCATGGAAAAATTAAATAGCAAGCAGGAAATTATGATTAACATTTTCGTTAATTTTTTAACACATGTACAGCATGATAAAAACACGTTAGGCACGAAGTTAGGGTACTTATGAACAAAAAGCGGCCGTCCTGATGTAATAACCTACTCTATCATCTCAGACTCTGACAGGAAGACGTTGCACCTGACACACCTTTCCACTTGAGAATCACCAGCACTTCTCACCAACACTTTCACCAAGGTTTTTTTTTTTTTATAACTGGAATAACATCACTTCACTGCACTGTACACGACAGTAAATTCCCGTGTGGTCTAGTGACGATCCATGGAGCCTTGTGAACTTCTCAGCAGCAGCTTTTAGCTCCGTTCCACGTACCAACACACCAGCAGCACATTTTTGTCGATACGAAATCAACGTGGAGCAGTCGATGTCTGCATACTTAGGAGTAAACATCACCTTCCTCTGCACGTTTCGTCTGGTCTTCGATGCGAAATCAGCCGTGTACTGCTGTAGTTTGTCTCAGGACTTCTTGATATCAAACAAGGTGGAGCGAGGGAGGTTGAACTCACGTAAGATGTGCCCTGTTGACCAGCCGGCGTCCACCGTGTCCAATATCTGCCTCTTCTTCTCCAGAGTCAGAACCACTCTTTTCATCTTCTCAGGTGGCGGGGCCATCATCACACACATGATGAAGAAGGTGAAAAGCAGTATCAAGCACTGTAGGAGGTAGGGTATCACCACAAAAGCAATCACTTCAGCCGCCATTTTCGGAGTTGTTCACGAGGGAGGAGGGGAGTGAGTAATGGCGACCGATAGTGGCGTCACGAGTGTAAACAGAGGGGATTGGCACGCGCGGGAAATTCAAACTGACGCGGTCCCAAAAAATCGAAAATTAATCGATTTTTTTCTGATTTTTTTTCATTTTGGGGGTTGGGCAGCCCAGAATGTCCGGTTAGTGAGTATGTCCGGTTATTGGACGTCTGGATATTAGAGGGATTACTGTATATACATATATATATATATATATATATATATATATATATATATATATATATACAGTATATGTGTATATACATTATATACACATACATACATACATACACTCAAATCTCGAGTACTGCGGGCAATAGGTACTGGTCAAGGACCATGGTACTCAAATCCCTGTCTTTCAGACAGTATGTTTACATGTATAATGGTGCAATGTGTTCTGGCAACTTTCCTAAACTCTCACTTTTGCCCCTCATTACCACCTTACCCCACGTAAATTACTCCCACTTATACCCACTGTCAGATCAAACACTGAAAGAGTTATAACTGTTGTTCTTAAGAATATTAATGGTGTTAAAATTAGCATTAACAAAACAAAAGTTGAGCTGGGCACCCTTGTGTTGTTGATACATTGCTCCCCAGTATTATCCTCGATCCCCCCCACCCCCAGCATTGTCAATTTTCCTTTCTCTTGTATCATGTGGCCTTCAGGAGAGACCTTAGGCTGTATGGTTAGACGATAATTTATGGTCTGGGGGTTTTAGGGAATGAAATAAAACAAAAATCTGTGCTAACCAGAAAAAATTACTTTCATTTGTGTGTTCTCGTGAGTTAACGTTCAGTTTCACATTCTTTGTTTGATTTCACACTTCTCAACACATTTCAGACTAACTAAGGGTATGGCTAAACTGCTCAGTCAGTCTGAAATGTGATGGGAAGTTCGATATCGAACGAAGAATGTGAGACTGAATGCTAACTTACGAGAACACATGGATGAGTTTTTTTTTTTTTTTTTTCTGGTTTGCAAACATTTTCACTCTATTTCGCTCCCTAAAACTACCAGATCCATAAATTTCCGTCTAATCATACAGCCTAACGTCTTTCCCAAGGGCCACATGATAAAAGGTGAAACCTTGACAACATTATGGGTGGGGGATGGGAGAAAAATGCTTAGAAGCTACGTATCAACAACACAAGGGTACTCAACCTGACTTTTGTTTTATTAATGCTATTTTTAATACCACTGATGTTCTCAGTTACAAAAGTTATATCTCTCACTGTTTTACCTATGGGGTAAGGTTGTAAGAAGGGGTAAAGTGAGAGTTTTCTTTTTCTGATGCTCCACAGAATGCCCTATAAACATCTCAGTCAGCTTCAGGATAACACACAGTGTAGAGTCTTTACACTGTGAGAACAACTTATAAACTTTCACATGTGCCAGGTTCGCATCACTTCCTACACACTATCTTTATCTTCTCCCGGTCCTTCCCAATCGTTCTGATAATGCTTTCATTCATGCTATGTTTTTTTGCATTTCGGTAAATGTACGCTTTACTTAAAGCAGTAGATGGACCCTACCAATTCATATTCCTCCAGTGTGTTTTCTGAGTTATTTGAGAGGAGCATTTGGAGTCACATGGAGAGACACTAACAAATGAGGAAGTGAAGGAGTGCTGTGGTGTGGTTGAGGACGTGTTGGGAAGCGTTAGGAGAAACGTGTTAAGGTGGTTTGGGCATGTGGAGAGGATGGAGAGTGAAAGACTGACGAGGAGAGTGTATGTGAGTGAGGTGGAGGGGGCGAGAGGGAGGGGGAGGCCGAGGATGAGATGGAGGGATGGAGTGGAGAGGTATATGAGAGAGGGGGATGTGAGTTGGGAGCGTGGTAGTGAAATGGCAGGGGACAGAGTGACATGGAGGCGATTTGTTTGTGGCCACCCCGTGTGGGATTGAGCCGTCTTGCAATAGATAGATGGATAGATAGTGTTTTCTGTTTTTTTCTGACTACAATTTTTTTTTTTTTTTTTTTTTAATGCAAGGAAGAAGGAACCAAAGGCCAGGGCCCGCATACTGTTCCTTCCAAGAAAAAGTAAAAACAATACCAAAGAGAGCCAAATTCAAGATCCATTCATTTCGAGATGCCTGGACACACTGCATTTGAAAGATTGGAGATCATAAGAAGTAGGGAATACAGACAGAGGGAGACAGTTCCAGAGTTGACCAGTTGCATAAATGAAGGACTGGGAGTAACGGTTAACTCTTGCATTAGAGAGTTGGACAGAAAAGGGATGAGAGTTTGTTGCTAGACAGGTAGTACGTGCCCGTCGTAGAGGTGGAGGGATGCAAGCAGACAGTTCAGAGGAACAGTGACCATTGAAGTAGTGATAGAAGAGAGATAAAGTAGCAACAGTGCAGCGAAGGGACAAAGGTTGAAGGGAATCAGTAAGAGGAGGAGAGTTAACGAGACGAAAAGCCTTTGACTCCACCCTATTGAGAAGAACTGCATGTGGCAACCTCCCCACACATGAGAGTTGTACTCCATACACGGGCGAAAAAAACCCGTGTACAAGGTCAACATCTGTGCAGGGGTAAAGAAAGTTCGGAGTCAGCCCATCACACCTAATCTCTTGGAAGCAGATATCACAAGAGATGTAATATGTTCTTTCCAAGACAAATCCCGAGAGAATGAAACCCCTAGCATGTTCAAGGATGATGCAGAACTGAGCTGAACATTATTAAACATTAGTGGGTAATCCTGAGAAAGATTTTGTCGAGTTGATAAGTGTAAGAACTGAGTTTTTGATGCATTAAAAATAACAAGATTATTTTTACCCCAATCAGAGATATGAGCCAAGTCAGACATTAGGTGTGCCATAGCCTCATCCCTTGTTTGCTGAAGTAACTGCTGAGATGGGCGTTGCGGGAACCGAATGGAAAGGTGAAGGGTGGAATCATCAAGTATTCACTCTTTGTGATTTGTTTTTATACTGATGATCATTTAAACCCAACATGATGCTACTGTTGTAAAAAAATGATAATTAGAAAATTACTCATTGCATAAGTTTACATATCTTATGCTAAAGTACTGTTACCAAGGTAACTACTGTACACACAGGCCTGAAAAAATTTCATGCACGGATGGATTGCGTATTTAATTACCTTGTCTTTGGGCGATAAAGTGTGGTTTAATGATGACGAGACGAGAAAGTAGTGATGTGTTGTGGTGCACTCCAAGGGAGACACAACCAGGTGAAGCCAGGCCATACTCAAGAGATAAGAATGAAAGAAGAGAAAATGGAGAAGGAAGAGGATGTAAAGTAGAACAACAAAATAAACAAAAAGCAGAACCATGATAACAAACAAAATAAAGGGGGTGAAAAGTGGACTATAAAAGTGAAAAAAGTAATGAGGAAAAGAAAGTAAAAGAAAAGAGAATGGTGATAACAAGAAAGAAGGTAGGAGTGAGTGCATGTTTGCTACATTAGGTCTAGCATATACAAATGGATCAGACAGAAGCATGACACGTGGGAACACTCATGATGGTGATGATGACCTCGAACCACTTGTTGGTGAGAGCATGGCATCAATAAGCTTGCTACAAATTTCCTCCTCCTCCTTCTCGCTCACATCAACCTTGCTATCATTTTCAGGATCATGGTTGGTATTACTGTCGTCTACTGACACATCAGACACTGTTACATTGTCATCATATACATCTAAATCACCAGCATCATGAGGAATAAACTCCTCATCACTATCATAATCCACCAGAGACACCATGAGAGAAAAATATTCTGGGCACTGTTTCTCATTGTCCAGTGTGTGGTAACTGTGGCTCTCTCAGGCAGGCCGTGGGGTGTAATTGTTGCTGTTTGTCTTCGTAAGTTATAGTATAGTATCAGCAGCAGAAATAATAAATTAATGATTGGTCTAAAAGAGGCTACGTCATAGATGAGTGAGCAAGCCATTGGTGCAAGCCCAGTTCGGTCATGACATATCGTATGACGTCAGAATTTGTCAGAACTTCATCACAGTCTTTGTCACAACATAGACCCTTTGCCATCATGAAGTCCTCAGAAACAGCCTTACTGGGCTGCCGAGGCTCATATGCTGCTATTCATTAACGGTTGTACCACCAAACCGTGGTTGCAGTTCCGGTGTCTCGCGGGTGTTTACAGGTGACCTAAGGGGGTGTATCAAAACATCTTTCTGGCAAGGAAGGAGTTAAGCTGCAAAATGGCATCAAGAAAACAATACTTTGTCACAAAGAACCTGGCAAAGTAATGAACAAAATCTTCAGTAACCCATTTTCCTGCCTCTTCTGCTCACAGGCTATCCGATATGTCAGTATTGACAGTAAAATTCGGTATTGGAAAAAATGCAAATATTGGCGATACTGTATATTGGTTTGAGGAATCATTTAATTTACAGCACTAGATTTTTTTTTTTTTTTTTAAATAAGTTCATTAGAGACTTGTATTAGATTCAAAAGAATTACCTTTATTAACCTATGAGAGAGGAGGGTGTGAGCTGGGAGCAGGGCAGTGAAATGGTGGGGGACAGGGCGACATGGAGGTAATTTGTTTGTGGCCACCCCTTACGGAATTAAGGTATCTGGCAATAGATAGATAGAAAGAACTTCTCCAGTAGCAAAAATCTCCTCTAAACTGAATAGGTTTGCATGTAGGTAATGAAAAATATTAGCAGAAACACGTCACTGCACTGAAGGAGTCAGTGTGCTGGTGTGATGGTCATTTTACCACTATGGTCCTGACAGCATAAAGTACTGTAAATACTTTAACAGCAACAGTGATATGAAAATTTCAGTCATTTGTTGACTTCTTGTTACTCTTTTTAATATATTTTGATATGTATATCTATGAGTACTGTATATTGATGATGAATTGGCATTTTCCTAGATCATACTGAAGGTGCAAAGTCCAGCATGTCCGTGGGAGTTCTACATCTGCCATGAACTGCGGGAGCGACTGAAGACTCGTTCAGGTTCCCCTCTAATCCTTGACTCGGTCATGAGGATTAATCGAGGATACTTTTCTGCCAACCAGTCTGTTCTGGTCAACCAGTACCATAAATATGGAACTCTGCTGGATGCTGTCAATGGGTATGTTTAGTTTATAATGGTATTTTCAGTTATATTTTGTTTGTGGGGTGATGAATGGGCTATTCTCATATCGAATTATAATCCTTTTTTGTAGACAGGCCATTCTTAGAGAGCAATATGTATTTTCATCTTGCTGTTATAAGTTGTGTCTAGACCCATAATACTGTACCTTAGTATTTCAACTTTGTGTTGGCACAGTCATTAGGAGAGAGCTCCTCACAATATTTACATTCTTCATCTCTCAAGAGACAGTTTGACCAAATAACTGAACATTAAGCCTTTCAATATGAAGTCTTTTAAGTATATTATAAAAGCAAGTGGTAGGTGGTGGGGACCATCATCCACTCACTTGATGTAGTACTGCCTACTTCTTCCTTTGCCTCTTTCATTCTGTTTTTGTGCCTGCCCTCCTCTCTCCTATTTCTCCCATCTTCCTAGTCACTTCTTATTGCTTTTCTTTCCTTTACAGGTGGCTTTATATTGAGTGACAAGCCAAATGGTTTCCAGTAAGCCAAGAAACCATTTACAATGCTGGGTGGTAACCATATAACTAAACCATACTTGCTCCCTACGTGTGAACAAGTGAGTTGGTGGAGGGTTAGTACCCCTCCCCGTAAAACATAACTCAGAGTCAAATGGCCATTCCTTATGGGATTATGGCATCTGGCAGTAGATAGATAGATAGATCTGTGTGTGTGTGTGTATTTACCTGTTTGTAGTATTTAGGAATTGAGCTAAGCTTGTGTTGTCCTTTCTCCATATCTACATTTATCTAGTCTAATTTTAAACACATGAATGTTTTTTGCCTCTACCACCACCTTGTCCAAGCTGTTCCACAGATCTGTGCATCTATAAGGAAAACTATATTTCTTGATATCCTTCAAGCAGCTTGGCTTCTTCAGTTTCATTCCGTGTCCTCATGTTACTCTCCTATCCCATACAAACAGATCTTCTCTGTCAGTTTTATCTACTCCCATCATGGCCCTGAACACTGCAATCTTGTTGCCCCTCTTTCTCCTTTTCTCTAAGGAAGGCAAATCCAGCTTTTCCAGCCTCTCTCTGTATGACAGATCTACCAGGCTGGGGACCATCTTGGTTGCTGTTCTTTGTATTCTCTCAATCTTGTTTATATCTTTCGTTTTGTGTGAGGGCCACACTACTGCTGCATATTCTAACCTGAGGTGGATCATGGCCACTATCAATTTTTTCAGCATCTCCTCATCCATTTAATGAAATGCTACTCTTATGTTGGTCAAGAGTTTATGCGTCTCTCAAACTATCTTGTTAATGTGTTTTTCAGGTGACAAACTGTCCTGGACCAGTACTCCCAAATTTTTATCTTCTCTCACTTTTGTAATTGGTTCATTACCCATCAGATAATTCAGTGATGGCTTCTTGGTACTTTTTCCCATTTCTGATGTTTTATGTTTTTTTGTGTTGAATTTCATTTCCCACATATGGCTCCAATCATGTATCCTGTCCAGATCCTCCTGCAGCATTCTACAGTCTTCCTCAACTTCTGCTTTCCTCAAGATCTTTGCATCATCAGTAAACAGACTTGCATAACTGTTCACTCCATCTACCATATCATTTACGTAAATCAGGAATGTTACTGGCGCTAACACTGAGCCCTGTGGGACTCCACTTGTTACTTCCCTCCATCCAAACATCCTGTCCTTTATTACTGTCCTCATTTGTCTGCCTCTCAAAAAGTCTCTCATCCACTCGAGGAGGTTTCCCTTCAGCCCTCCTATATGCTTCAATTTCCACAATAGTCACTTATGGGGTACCTTGTTGAAGGCCTTCTCCAAGTCTAAATACACACAGTCCACCCATCCGTCTCTCTCCTGTAGCACATCAATCGCTCTTGAGTAAATGCTCAACAAATTGGAAACACATGACCTTCCACTTTTGAATCCAAACTGACTTTCAGCCATAATGTTCATCTCCTCCAGATATTTTATCCATCTGTCTTTCAGGATTCTGTCACACAATCTTATGGCCATGCTGGTCAGGGACACTCGTCTATAATTCAGAGGTTTTTCCTTGTTTCCTCCCTTATGAATTGGTACCACATTTGCCCTCTTCCATTTCCAAGGCACTTTCCCCCCATTCAGAGAACACACAATTAAACTGTGAATCTTTTCCACCAATTGTTCTCAGCATTCCTTCAGTATCCAATCATAGATTCCATCCGGTCCTGGGGCTTTCCTTACATCTTGAGTTTCCAGTAATATATAAACTTTCTGCACTTCCACATTTTTATATTTTATCACTACATTTCCAGTCACTCCCTCCCCTCTACAGAATCCCTTTCTTTAGTGAAAACCAATTGGAAACATTTGCTTGCTCATTATTTCATCTTGCATTGCAGCATCTTTATAGACCTCTCCTTCTAATTTCTGTTTGGTGATTCTTTCCTTTTGGTTCAATTTGCCATTGACAAATTTATAAAACAATTTGGGTTCTTCCATTTGTCAGTTATAACTTTTTCAATGTTCCTTTCTTCCTTTCTAAGTATTTTTGTATATTCTTTTCTAATACCTTTATATTCTTCCTTTGTTCTGTTATTACCTCTCTTTCTCCATTTGTTCCATGCCATGTCCCTCTCTTTTTTTGCTATCATACACCTTCTGTTAAACCAATCCTTTTTCCTGTTTTCTTTCCCACTTACTCTTGGCACACATTTTTCCACTCTCAGATGACAGAGGTCTAGAAAGATATCCCACTTCTTCTGTATCTCTCTTGTTTCTCTGATTTTCTCCATTCTGCATTTTTAAAAAATTTTCTCAATCCTGTAAAGTTAGCTTTCCCTAAGTTGTTTCTTCCCTGCCTATAAAGCTCGTCTCTTGGCACCACATTCCCTATTATCATCTGGAACTCAGTGACCATGTGATCACTTTTTCCTATAGGACACAGATATTTCAACAATTCAGTTACATCAGGTTCTTTGGTTAGCAGTAAATCTAATCTTCCTGGGGTGTCGTCACCTCGGAATCTTGTCTCTTCTTTGACCCACTGGGTCATTGCATTATTTATTGCTATATTCAACAATATTGTGCCCCACAAATCTTCATTGCCTCCTGAGTCCCGTTCCTCCCAGTTCACCTCTTTACTTTTAAAATCACCCATTAGAGTTACAGTATATTTTTGCTTTTCTCAGCCACTTTCTGTAGATAACTGACCATGTCTGACAACATCTCCTAGTTTTCATCGTCATTCCATGCTCTTGTCTTGGGTGGAACATATATTACTTCCATATCTCTCTTGCCATTCTCTCCAGTTTCGAATTTCATATTTATCACTTCAGGCTACCCTCTCCCATTTCCACAGTATCCACATTTATGTTATTCTTTACTGATATCATCACTCCTCCTGCCATTTTTTCTTTTCTTTCTCTTCTCCACAGCTTGTATTTACAACCTCCCATTTGGATATCAATATCCTCATTCAACTTGGTCTCTACAAAGCACATAACATCTGGTTCATGTCCCCTCAAGAAATCGTTAATATCTAACCTTGCCACTGTTAAACCATCAACATTAGTACATCTATTGCCAGACTTTCAAACTTTTTTCATTGTTTTTTATTCCCTGTTCTCTCCCTCTCTCCATCAGTACCACTTCCTTGCTTTCATATCCATTACTCTCAAAAAAAAAAAAAAAGTTTTACATTCTTCCTCTCTCCTCCTGTCATTTTTTCCCCTTTACTTGTTCCTTGAAAGATTTTAAAACCTCTTTCTTCTTCATTCAGATCTTTTTTTGCTGTAATATTTTCCATCCCTGCCTCTTTACTCAGTTTCCAGGTCTATTTAAGTATATTGTTTACTACACTTTCTGATTACAACTTAACTCTGATTGGTCTTGCTTCTCCTTTTTTATATGGCCCTATCCTCCTTACTTTCTCAATTTCTTTTTCCCACTTGTTTCCTTCGGGATCAATCTTGCCCAGTATTTTTCTCACTTGATTCGAGTCTCTCTCTAGTCTCACAGATCTAACTTTTTCTTCCTCCTCCCTATTTCCAAATATTACCACACATCTTTTCCTTCCTACAGTTTCTCTCACTATCTTCTCTTTTTTCTTCAATATTTTCACTACATTTTCTTCCATTTTTTTCTTGTTCATTTCCCTTTCTTCCTGAATGATTTTCCATAAGATGACCACTTCTTTCTGTTCTTCTTTCACATGTGCCCACGTTG
This sequence comes from Birgus latro, assembly GCA_018397915.1. Classification (NCBI taxonomy): domain Eukaryota; kingdom Metazoa; phylum Arthropoda; class Malacostraca; order Decapoda; family Coenobitidae; genus Birgus; species Birgus latro. The sequence continues at coordinate 50 of JAGKTI010024618.1, read as the reverse complement.
CCCTCTGCTCTTCTAACACATAACTCACCTTCTCTGTTTTGTTACTGCTC
>JAGKTI010024616.1:0-14305 GCA_018397915.1 Birgus latro | reverse complement strand
GAGAGAGAGAGAGAGAGAGAGAGAGAGAGAGAGAGAGTCGCAATTACGGTATGCAGATGTGTTATGTGTGCGATATGTAACGTATCGTGTGTGTGTGTGTGTGTGTGTGTGTGTGTGTGTGTGTGTGTGTGTGTGTGTGTGTGTGTGTGTGTGTGTGTTTCAGCAATTAAGACAACAAGAATACGAAACAAAATCTGTCATTAGGTGGATTCTAAACCAGGTTCAGGGCACAAGCGGATCAGGAGGCAAACGCGGTAACCAGTGTGCCACCATAGCTCCCGTAGTCGAGGATTATATTTTTATTTTTTAGATCGCGCCAAACTGAAAGCCAATATACAGGTATCTATAGGGTATGGCATATACTGTATGTGCAACAACGATACCGGTACATCACCATCAGAGTCTGCTTACCACAACTGTAAATTCCTTTCATAACTGTCAAAATAATCCGTTAATTCCACACACATCAAAGGCAACTCTATCATCAGTGTTTACCCTTAGAAAAAGATATGACAACATTTTTGGTGTATGTTTACCTACGGTGCACCTGCCGACCTAAACACAAACGCAAATCGATATACAAATTACAGTACAGGGTTGGAAGGTTGGAATATGGCTTGTAGGATGGTTGGTTAGAAGTTACTGGGCAGAGACTGTTGGGAACTTGGAGGCAGTATCAAACCACTTCAGCCTCAGGACGTGTATATTGTCTTCAGCACCTGTATCTCACCTTACGTAAGCCAAGGATGAGACCATAGTATAAACTGTGTGTGTGTGTGTGTGTGTGTGTGTGTGTGTGTGTCTTTTCATCTTACTATCTCACGACGATTTTATTCAGCTTAGGATACAGTGTACCGTTCAAACTGGAGGGGTTACATACAACCTTCAATAACCCTTTCCCTTATGGGGCTTCTCTTATGTTACGTACTTAACCGTGCTAGAGTGGCTAACCTCTTTCACTACAATGACATTTTTCTTATTTTATCGTTGTTCATTTCACACAATTACATTCAGCTCAGGAGAAATCTAGAGGTGGGGGATTTAGGAACAGTTTCCAATAGCCCCATCATAGGTTTTCCCTGACTTAGGCTAGTTAAATAAAATCGTTTGGTAGTTGTCAGATTAAACATAAACGAAATCGAGAACAACTGCTCATTACAAAAGGTGTCCTCAACGCTTACTGAATTCGTCTGATGGCAAAATGAATAAATTGGCCGGTATTGAGCTGAAAAGGTTAACAGGGATGTTTTCTAACAACTTTCCGCTTAATAAAATCGTCTGTTTGTACCAAAAACGATATTAACACCTTCAATCAGGTGACATATTTTTCATTTTTTTTTCTAACTGGAGGGATTTGATACAAACTTCATTAACTCCTTCACTACTAGAGATCCTTTCTAAGTCGTTTAACATCTGGAGATAGCAATTACAAAACGAAAAATACGTCATCACACTGAAGTAGTTAAGAAGTTATTAATGAAGAGGTTACTGGAGACTGATTCTGATCCATAAAGTAAATGAAATACGCCTAATACTGCGGTGGAAGTAATGGGATTTTAGACTTTTCACATATAAGAAGTTAACTGAGATTGTTTCTATCCCCTTTCACCGCGACAGATCTCCCCTAAAATAAATCGTCTGCCAGTGGGGAAAGAATGACAAAACAAGCCGTCATTGTATCATCTTATTATTATTATTATTATTATTATTATTATTATTATTATCATCAGAAAGCGTTACCTCCTGATTACAGTGTCGTATTTTTCATTCTTAATCAGGCTACCAGCGGGAGATTTGATGCAACGGTTCTATGTACATTAATATATTGGATGGATCGTTATTTTAGTGACGGGATGAACTAAGGCCTCTAACCTCTCCAGTTCAACAGTCTCCCAAAGGCTGAAGAAAATCGTTTGGCGAAGGGATTAAACTTAGGCTATATTTAATTTCCAACCCCCCACCCTCAAAAATCTCCCCAAAGATGAAGATACAAAAACAAGACGCTGTGGCAAGGAAAATGGCGTTACTGAGTGGGGAGGTAGATAGGTTTGTTAGTGGGAATGACCGCGACAGAGGAATGCGGCAGGAAAAAGCAAGTCAGTGGGTCAGGGAATTAAGAGTTTGGCACGTATGTGGGTAGGCAGCTGAGTAGGAAGGTAGGTAGGCTGCTAAATACTTCGAAATATGTGTAAGTAAATTGGTAAGTGACGATGGTATGTTTTTTTTAGGTGTGTTCTTGCTACCCCAAGACAATTTCACCCACATTATTGTTTGGTAAGCATGGGGGAGGCGGTGGTTCAGTCGGAAGACAGGTGGCCTGCAGTGCTAACGGAGCCAGGTTCAAATCCCCGCTGGGGCAGGGAACAGTTTAAGGATCTGAATTTCATTAAAACCAGGCTTTACTGATCTACAAGAAGACCCGCCGACATGTCACAAAAATACCCCCGCTAATACCAATTACACCAGTCCTGTATGAGACAGCCCTAGCATGTATTCAGTATGGACGGTGGGTGTTAGCGCCGAAGTGGTGACATGTAGAGGTGTATGGTATGTAGGAGGACTGCTGGGTCTTGACAGTAGGCTGTGAAGCCTATGCCCAGATATGGAAAAAAAAAAAAAAAAATGTGGGTATTAGGTTAGTTAGAGGGTGAGAAGGCAGCCAAGTACTTCGAAGTATGTACAGAAAACCACTTTTGTACTGTGATCGTAGTAGCTAAGTGGTCAAGAATACCTTTTAAGGTGTACTAAAAAGGTTAGATTAATAATGTCATTAAGGACAATGTGCAGAAAATATTCTGACTGATCTTTTCAGTTGCGCGATAGGCTATATTCCAATACTGCATCCGTCAGACGATTTTTTTTTTTTTTTTTTTTTTACTGGATGGGTTACAGCAGCCTTCATTAACTTCCCCAGTACGACAGCCCTTTTCAAAGTTAAATATCTTCTGCAGGTAGCAAATATAAACTGAAAGAATACTGATAATTATTTCATCGCAGTGAAACTTAAATGGAGTGGTGACGAACTGAGTTACGTTTAGGAAGTCAGGTCCCGGTACTGTACGTAGATACTGTAGGTATTGGGGTGGATAGGTTTGCATGGATAACTACATACACGGTATAGGTTAGGTACGGTACACAAAGTTCTGCTGATGAAGGCTGAGGGTTTAACATTTTGGTGGCTACATTTATCTCCAATCTATTTTAGACTTAATGTTAAAATAAAAACACACTAAGTCAATGCTGATAGATAAGGTTTGATCCGAGTCCATATCTTTTTCATAAGTCCTTCGTAGTTTGGGTGAAATCTGAGAAATCAGCAATGTTGACTAATTTTATTGATATTACATTCAACCTCTGTGGTACAGTGGTAAAGTGTGCGTTTCCGTACACTGAAGAACGAGGGTTCGCGCTCTCCCAGGGTGTTAAACTTTGGGAGCGTTCTTCCGATCAAGTACTGCTTTGGCGGACGTTAGGGGTGCTGTGGTTGAACCAGTGCGGCACCCAGTCAGCTTGCGCGGGCCGATTACACTTGGTTCAAAGACTACACACACACATCCAAAGCCACTCCAGCACAACAATCACACTTACAAGCACTTTTCACTCTACATACAATCTCTCCAGAGCACCACATGTTGGTGGAGTGGAGCCTGTACACCAGAAAGAAATATTTGTATAACATTTCTCAGCTGCCCTGTAGTTCTGTTCTGACTCTCTCTTTAGATTTAGAAAGAAATCGATGCAAGATGGTTTGTAAACCGTCAAATATATACTTCAAATTTTATCTTTAAAATAAAAATGTCCTCGTAAGATTTTTGCAAACTGATTCCAATCTCGTGGTAAGCGCGCGCACACACACACACACACACACACACATACACACACACACACGTACTTCACATTTTCGCTTAAGGTAAAAATATCCCCTTAAGAAATCCACACACACACACACAAACACACACACACACGTAGTGCACATTTTTTCTTGAGGTAAAAATATCTCCTTAAGAACTCCGCCAACACACACACACACACACACACACACACACACACACACACCACATTTTTTCTTAAGGTAAAAATATCCCCTTAATGTATCCCACTCAAAACCCTCATTCAGTAATAACTATTTTACTTCAACCACATCCACACGATTAAAAACTCCGCCAAAAAAAAAAACACACACACACACACGGACTTCACATTTTCTCAAGGTAAAAATATCCCCTTAAGAAATCCACCAACACCTGCCAACATAGATGAGCCACAAATCCACCTGCAACAAGAACTTTTCACCCAGGAACGACCAGAAACATGGCCAGATTCTGTATTCTCTTTTTTTTTTATCCTTCCTACAAAACATAGTAACGAATAGGATTACTGTTCTCCCAGGGAGAACAAGAAATGTAAAGATTTCTGCACCCCTTGTTCCTGCAAAAACACATCACAGTTCCGAAGGGAAACTGATGGTAAGAATGCCTGTAATCATGGAAGTAGTTCATAAGCGTAATATTATTTGAAATGTGATTGACATTAATATAAGGCGTTGAGAACATAGGTAATTAGTTAGTGTGGGTAACATTTCTCGGTAATAACAATATTAAGTTTTCAATATTGCGACTTGGCGATGGCTATTTACGGTAATGAGAGTGTAAAACCTTTAAAAGAAGAATTTAAGTGGCAATGTTTAATGTTTGCAAAATGTAAAAGAAAAATGTGTAAAATCCAAATTGTTTTTCCTTTTTCTGTTGTAAAACTGAAACCAACCATTTCCTTGCACCACTTACAAGTACTGCACAGTATTATCCAACGTTCATAGGTATATAAATTCTCTTGGTTACATATGAATATGTAGGGTCTATAATCCAAATATTCATAATCCTAAAGCTGACGGCCGTTTATCAATTCCAAACACAAAAGGCTATTAACGGTAGGCTAAAACATATATATATATGGTATATATATATATATATATACTCAGAACTTTGGATAGCTTGATCAGATTATACACGAGACTTTACTCTGCAGGCTGATCTACTGGTGCACGATACAATCGTTTTGATTCAGTATTTAGATGTTGCGACACAAGGGGAATATTGTCTTTTCTTCTGGTAAAACAGCTTTGATTACTATAATGCATCGTTAATATCTATATAATAAATTGCATAAAATACATCGAGTCTGACTAAATGATGTGAATGATGAAAGAAGCACAAGAAAAAAATGTTACTATTTTTCCTCGCTTTTATAGCCTACTGCCCTTCGCCAAACATGTCGTCTGCAAAGAAGAGCCGTGCATATATATTGATCCACTCACCTTGTCTCGCTGTCGCTGGCTGCTTAACCGAAGCCGTCAGCATAGGGTAGAAGATTTTTGGCCACAACACGGCAAAACATCCCACCACTATAGCTAAAACGAATATAGTTTTCCCAGTCCCAAATTCGCCCGACATTTTAGCTGCTCTCCACCACTGCCCATAGATGTCACTAGTGTGCCAATGGTCATGCTTCTTTTATATACACCCCGTCTTTTTATATACATGATGTTATTTATACTTCATGGTTTTCATTATTGATATATTTTAATATTTAGTGAATTGCAGCTATAAATAGTTATTGATTACTTGGGAAATATAAGTATGCGTGGTTATAAATAATAGACGTTTTCTATGTATTATTTTCTATATTTTTAGAACCTTAATATTTGAACGGTATGACTGATTAATCTGTTCCAGTGCACCAAAATATTTTGCTTATGAGTGGATAAGAAAAAAAATAAAATAAAACTCAGAATTTTCGTCAGTTTTCAAAGATGCTCCACCACTGGGCTATTGATGTAAACAAACAGGACTGGCGATGGCTCTCTCCACCACAGAACTAACAAAATTAATCGGGTAAAGCTCACTTTACAAATGGAACAATATTCTGAAAAATGCTTATTTTGTAGGAGAATGAATTTACATTGTGCTGATGTTCAGAATATTCTTAGTATTTTTTTATTTAATATTTTGAGTTTACTCATGAGTCGTGGTTTTTTTTATTTTTATTGGAGAATAGGTTGTATTACATTTTTATTTTGATAATAATTTATGCAGCAATTTAAGTTCATCCTAAGAGTAATTAAATGAATAGAAGAGCATTATTTGTACTTAAGGTACATAACCTGGGCTTCACAATAGACTAGGTTCTCTCTGTTAGTGTATTTTGGAACTGATATACATGAAGCTGGTTGCCACCAAACCCATGTTAGTCTAGACTTTTTTTTTTTTTATGTTGCCTGCAAGGTAATGTAGTGACCATAATAGCCTAGACACTGAGGTTGGATATACAGTGAAATTTATTTTTCGGTACTAATTTACAAGTTGCCAATGTGCAGTTCAGGAGTATTACCACCATAAACGTATAGTATATTACCCAAGAATCATAATGAACCCCCCATAACCCCATTCGGAAATGGATATTTACAGAGATAATGAATTTAATTTAAATTTCTCCCAAAAAACATACCTTGGATCTTCACTTGGCCAGTCCATATAAAAAATTCGTGCAATCATATGTGTGTTTCTCCTTCTGTCAACTGCGCAAGCGTCTGCTAGGTCAGTTTCACCCACTCATAGGCATACTTTAGGTCACATGATGCTATTCTACCAATCAATTTCACATGATGCTATTCTACCAATCAATTTGAAGTGTGTCTGATTCCTTCTGGGTGGAAAATTCAAATCCTTCTCGCTATGGCTTCCGAAGAAGTTGGACATGATCTGTGCCCTGGGTGTGATATTGATTACTGTACTTATGGGTTATTAAGCATTTCCACTCGGAACCTGAGGAGGCCATTGACTTTTTTAGAAAACACAGTGTATTACCTTTGAAGTTTATTGCCCTGATTGTCAGGAATCATGCACATTTAGAAATGACAAACAGTGGTACTGTGGTCAGTACAAAAAGTACACAAAAACCAAGAAACAGAACAAGTGCGGACCATCGTATCTTTCCTTAGGTTAGGTTAGGTCTGTTTGGTTAGGTTTGGTTAGGTTAGGTCATGTTAGGTTGTTTGGTTAGGTTAAGTTAAATTAGGTCTGTCTGGTTAGGTTAGGTCTGTTTGGTTAGGTTAGGTTAGGTTTGGTCTGTTTAGTTACATTGACTGGTTGTGTAGTATATTTTTCTGGTGGTTTTTGATGCAATTTGAGTTATTACTAATTTTTTTTTTTGGAAAATGCTTGATTTTACCTCCTTATCCAGTCAAAGTTCATGATTGGAAAAGTGGGGAAATGAGGCATTTCTGACAAAAATGAAGGTCAAAATCACTCAAAATAAAAAACTACCAGAAATATATATTGCACAACTTAAGGGTGTATTGGCAACTTATAAAAATTTACCAATTTTTCTGTTGTGTCTCCAGTTCATTTCGTAATCTTTAAGGAGACATATTGCCTTATTTTGCAGTTTTCTTCTGTGTGTGTGTGTGTGTGTGTGTGTGTGTGTGTGTGTGTTTCAGCTCCTCATAGGAATTTCCGAGTATTTTCTGAGTGCATTTTCAAGATACAATGTTTTTTATTTCTTTCAAAGTGGTTTAAAACATTTAAAAACCATTTAAAAACCAACGTCTATTTACAGTCCTTAATGGCACAGAATGCACAGTGAGGTTGGATGGTGAAGATATGGAAAATGTGAGTGCATTCAAGTACTTGGGTAGTGTAAGGATGGAATCTTTGGGGATGAAGTGTTTGAAAGGGTACAGCAGGGAAGGAAGGTTGTTGGTTCACTGAAAGTGGTGAGGAGAAATAGGAAGGTGAGTATGGAAGTTAAAAAGTCACTGCGTAACAGTATTGTGATCCCAACCCTGATGTATGGAAAGGAGGCATGGACCTTGCTAGAGGGGAACTAGTCAAGAGTGAGAGCAGTGGAAATGAGTTACCTGAGTGGAGTATGTGGAGTGACATGTAGGGACAGGTTGACGAATGAAGAAATTAAAGAATGTTGTGGGGTGGATGTGGATGTGATCAAGAAAATTAGGAGAAATACACTGAGGTGGTTTGGACATGTGGAGAAAATGGAGAATGAAAGACTGACTAAGAGGGTGTATGTAGGTGAAGTGGAGGAAGGAGGAGACCAAGGATGAGGTGGAGGGATGGAGTTGAGAGATATATGAGGGAGGGGGGAGTGAGTTGGGGGAGGGCAGTCAAATGGTGGGTAACAAAGCAACTTGGAGGCGTTTTGTCTGCGGCCACCCTTTGCGAGATTAAGGTGTCGGGCTATAGACAGAACAGCACCAAAGATAGGTAGATGCTGTTTTGTGTGTGGGGACAGGTGGATTTCATCTTAGAAATCCATTTTTTAATGAAATTACCCTTATCATTGTCTGTTTATCCAAAACTAACCTATATAATCATAAAAACCTAACCTTATTTGGGTAATTCTTTACCAGATGGGTGCGGCGATTCTACCTATATTATAACAAACAATCTCAAGGCATGTAGTTTTGGTAGTTACATATGCAACACAGACAGTTGACTATTGAACTGTGACTGCAAGAGAAGTTTCCTTTGGTAGTTAAGGAAGTGGCCAGGTCACCTGCGACAATGTTTACCGATGGCCTTTCCAACTGGCCATGTTGTTTACCAACTGTTGCTCAGACTGGACACGGCAGTGTATCTCATATCAAAGCAGCGGGAAACTTGATTTAACCAAACCTAACCTAACCAAACCAAGCCTAATCCAACCTAACTTCACTTGCATTTGACAACCAGCTTTCAAATTTAAAAAATGCGCCTTAGGAACATTGAATATGGCCGGCTACTGGCAGATGTTGGCATAATATTTACACATTCTAAATCCTCATTAATAGCTTTCACAGGTAAGTTTTTAAAAATGCCCAGTAGCTATGGTAATCCAGGAATAATAACAAGTAACCTCTGAAACATTTATTCTGTAGAAAATATGGAAAGGCCATGTCAGTTTGGTAAAGAATTAATCTTATTTGACCTAAACTTACATAACCTGTTTTATGCTAACCTAACCTAACCTCTCCCAAATGTAATCATATTTTCATTGTTTACTGATGGATTCTCTTCATACTGGAAATTTCGCATCTGTACACATTAAGAAAATCACTGAATTTCTTCTTCTTCTTCTTTTTTTTTTAAGAGGTGATGCTATGTACAAAATCACTGAACTATTTTATTTATTTATTTATTTATTTTTAAAGAGGTGATCCTGTGTCTCCTTAAAGATTACTGTTCATTCCATTTGATTCTCCCTAACCTCACTGCAGTATATACAGTATAGGTATTTGGTAGTTATGGAAAATGTGAGTGCATTAAAGTACTTGGGTAGTGTGATGAGTAAGGATGGAAGTTTAGATGGCGAAGTGCTTGAAAGGGTACAACAGGGAAGAAAGGTTCCTGGTTCCTTGAAAGCTGTGTTAAGAAACAGGGAAGTAAGCATGGAAGTGAAAATGCTACTATCTATCTATCTATATACCTAGGCTGCTTCCCCCAAGAAAAGGGAGGTAGCCGAGACAGGTCAACATACTACCAATTTACTCATCCACTCATACACATTCATTCGCATCTTAGCCCCAAAGGGGAGAAGGGACAGATCCTCACCGCACCAAACTGCATGAGGGTCAACTACACGGTGCAGTCAGTGACATCCGCAGCAGGGCTCGACAGCAAAGCTGGTTTACCCCTGCTGCATCATAATGGACCCATCCCCTTACCTGCACCTGACCTGATCAGCTGATCAGACAAAATGCAGGAGAATGTCCCCTCAGGGCTGCGTCATCATTTATTCAATCACAATTTCTCTCCATTCATTTCTGTAACGCACAGCCACTCTTCCTTGCTCACCAGACAACCCTCTCACATCCAACGCTCTCTTCACACTGTCCATCCATCCTATTCGTGGTCTTCCTCTCAGCCTTACACCTCTCACATCAGATCTAGTTGTCTTTTTCACCAGTTGCTCATTATCCATTCTCTCCATATGCCCAAACCATCGCAGCACTCTCTGCTCAACTTGATCAGCCATCTCCCAAACAATTCCAGTTCTCCTTCACACTTCATCATTTCTCACTCGATCCATACGTGTCACTCCACACATACTCCTCAGACACCTCATGACAGTATTGTGATACCAACTCTAATGTATGGAAGTGAGGCTTGGACCTTGTTGGAGGGACAGAAGTCAAGAGTGTGAGCAATGGAAATGAGTTATTTGAAATGAGCATGTGGAGTCAAATGAGGAGACAGACTGACAAATGAGGAAATGAAGGAGCTTTGTGGTGTGGCTGTGGATGTGACAGGAGCTTTAGGAGAAACACATTAAGGTGGTTTGGCCATTTAGAGAGGATGGAGAGTGAGAGACTGATGAGGAGAGTGTATGTGAGTGAGGTGGAGGGGGTGAGAGGGAGGGGGAGGCCAAGAATGAGATGGAGGGATGGAGTGGAGAGGTAGATGAGAGAGGGGGGTGTGAGCTGGGAGCAGGGCAATGAAATGGCAGGGGACAGGGTGACATGGAGGCGATTAGTTTGTGGGCACCCCTTATGGGATTAAGGGGTCTGGCAATAGATAGATAAATAAATGGTAGTTATGAAGAACATGAGTACCAGAAATCTAGATGTGCATTGCCTGGTACTAATACAAGAAGTACTGCCTTGCTTTCATAATTATGTAAGCTAAACTTTTGGTTCTGACCGAGAATGTAATTTATGTATGCTCATGTTTATGGAGACTCCTCATGTCATCACAGGCTTCAGTTTGATTTTATAATTGGTTAAAGAGTTAATGGTATGGAATATTAGCTTGATGCATTATTTAACATTTCTGTTGATTGAAGTACAGAAAACTCTCAATAAGCTATCCATTGTCGCAATAACGCGCTGCTGGCTCAGCTCTATTAAAGCCATTTTAAGTGCCGAAACAGGACGCAACTGGAAGTTCTATGCAATATTCGGTGTTGAGGTGTATCAACCAGCTTGTAATAGTAGGCAGCCAGCACTGTATTACTGTATTGCATCATTACATTATTGTATTTCATGCTTAATTTTCATCTTTTATTCATGAGAAAGTTTTTAGGACAGAGGTTTAAGACAGATAATAATGCAATATCTGGCTGAATGCTGAATATTGAGCCAGTGGGGGGCACCATGCAATATCTGGCATTTTGCTTTAACTGGCGTAGGGCTTGACTGAAATATGCCAGATAATTGAGAGTTTACTAAAAAGTGTTTCACTTTCTAGCTAAAATTTTAGTCTTTAATTTTCCATGTCTTAGTTTATTGCCATTTTATATAAACTACAGTAAATGAAGTAGCTACTGTAATGCAATACACAGTAAAAGAATGCTCAGTACTTGTCAAATCTAGTTTGATCACCTTAAAAAAGTGTAAAATCTTGGCAGAATTTCTGTGATGATTTAAATGAAAAATGAATAAGGGCTAAGCTCTACTCATAAATCTCCTAATCTGTATGAATAATAGTCTTGATAGTGATTGTCATACTAGTCTATCTATCTGTATACCTAGGCTGCTTCCCCCAAGGAAAAGGAGGTAGCCAAGACAGGATGACGCACTCCCAATTTATTAACACATTCATTAACATCTTAGCCCCAAAGGGGACAAGGGACAGATCCTCACCACACCACACGAGAGTCAACTGCACAGTGCAGTCAGTGACATCTGCAGCAGCCTGACAGCAGAGCTGGTTTACCCCTGCCACATCATAATGGACCCATCCCCTTACCCACACCTGACCTGATCAGCTGATCAGGCAAAATGCGGGAGAATATCCCCTCAGGGCTGCATCATCATTTATTCATTCACAGTTTCTCTCCATTCATTTCTGTCATGCACAGCCACTCTTCCTTGCTCCACAGACATCCCTCTCGCATCCAACGCTTTCTTCACACTATCCATCCAATACTAGTAAACTGTGATTATTTTGGGATGCTTTTTCATTACTGGGCAGTATGTCTGTTCCTAACTATTATTTTCTTCTTTCAGAATATTGTCAGAAGAGTCAACAGATTCAGCTACGTTAGAACAAATCACACATCAGATATTTCAAAATTTTAATAAAGATGACTATTTTAAATGTAAGTATTGAGACTTTTCTTTTTTTCCCTGACTTACAGGAAACTGTTAGGCTTTCAGATAGCTTTACATTGAGTGACAGGCCTTCTGGTTTCCTGTAAGCCAGGAACCCATTTACAACATTGGGTGGTAATCATATAACGAACATATGCCTTCCCTACATGTCAACAAGTGGGTTGGCAGAGGGTTAGCATCCCTGCCTGTAAAACAACTAGCTAACTCAGAGTCAAATGGCCACTCCTTATGGGATTATGGTGCCTGGTTATAGACAGAAAGAAGTATTGAAAACATTTCCTCTTATTATATGACACCTTGTACTATAATCTAGAAACATACCAGTATATGTTACCATAACTGCCTCATCATAAACATGCAAAGACACCTCATGGTCATACACAGTCAGCTAACTGCGGCTTCTTTTCCTACCATGCAAAAGTGAAATGGCCATTTGTCATATGCTGTATATCAGGAGAAATGAAAAACCACAGGGTGCAGCTTTAAAAACTTAAATTCTGGTGTGTACTGTAGGTCAGTTATTCTTTGTATGCAGTTACTGTAATTACTGTAATTTCATACTTATAGTAGGCTACCAGTACATCGTATCTTAATATTGTAGACTACAGTACAGTGACTAGTACACAGTCAGTATTTCCATGTCTAAATATATTGTAAGCATGCTAATCCAGTTTATCCATTTTGAGTTCAACATGCTTTGTTAATTTTTTTCTAGCTTCTTTAATGCAAGCCCTTTTCCTTAACCCACCGAGTCCCATCGACGTATGGTGTACGTCGCAATTTTTTTCCACGGACAGACCCAACGACATACACCGTACGTCACGCAATTGCAAGGCCCATTGTGTGCACATTTTTCAACATTCGCGGGTGATTTTTGGTAGGCATATGTGGGAGACCTTCCTCTACCTGCTGTCAAGTGGGGATACTGCCTGGCCCCTCCTACCCCCCCTTCCCCCCCTCCCCCCACACTGGGCAATTCACCTGTTAGCAGTAAGCTGGCCAGTAAAGGTATGTTGCCCCATGGTCTCTCTAATGACGAAATTCACAGTGAAAATGATTCCTGAGGTGAAGGACAAAGAAGCTAGAGAAGTGATGAGGTGGTAATGTCGTAAAGGAAGGTGCCATATACTGGGGTTTTGGGTAAGTGAACAATGCTTATGAACGCCTATATAATTGTGTAAAAACCATTATAGACTTTTACTACACATAAATTCGTACCAAATAAATGAAATAAATACGTAATTTAAAGTGGCTTGAATTAGTCAACCCTTCCATAGTTCGTTTTCTTAGCCAGGTACCCTGAAAAAGAAGGAAAATGTAAGGTTGAGTGACACCTGTATCAACATTTTTTTACCTCAGGATCGCGATTTCACTATGAATTTTCGATGTTTCTCACCAAAAGCGAAGGTTTCAGCCAAAAAACAAAAAGTCGAAAATTGGTCGGGATCTGGGGGTAGGCTGGGTAAAAAACCAGTCGGGACTCGGCGGGTTAAGCTCCGTAGTGTTTCCAGAATGCTTTTGATACAGCTTGAAATATGATGAATCAACGTGTATGGATCTGTGCTATCTAAAGTTGCTGTGTAGCTGTTTTGTGTGTTCTTATCCAAATGTTTCCATAAAGGATCAGCATAATTTGTTGAATTTTAACAGTCTTTCTTGGGCCTTCTCCTTGACCTTGATATTGTTTCTGTCATTCTTGAGTACATACTGAATTTATTGGTACCAATATAATTTTTTTCCGGAAAAGTTGGATGATGACTGGGTGTGCAGGTGAATGACTGAGGGTCAAATTTTGGAGAAGTTTGGTCCCAAGTTTCGTTTCGTTTCGTTTCGTTTTTGAAGGCTCCAACATGCTTGCATGCGTCGGCCTTGGTCACCTAATGGCGGCTCTCCACGCTGCTTGATCCCTGGCAGCCTCCCTGTTCAGTCCCTTAACCCTTAAGTCACTCTTAATGACCTCGTCCTATGTCTTTCTCGGTCTGCCCCTCCCAACCCCTTCCCCAATATTAACCCCTCTCACCCTCTGTACCCAATTATCATCCCCCATCCTCTCCACATGTCCAGACCACCTCAGCCTACCTCTCCACATGTCCAGACCACCTCAGCCTACCTCTCCTCATCACAACACCAATACACTCCAGTCCCATCCTACCTCTCAACTCTTCCATCGTAAACCCAGCTCCCCCAGGCCTTGCACGC
>JAGKTI010024615.1:0-14305 GCA_018397915.1 Birgus latro | reverse complement strand
TGGCCCGGAAACAGCCCAGATATCAATCCCATTGAGAATTTATGGGCGCACATGAAGCGGCAGCTGCGTAGTATGGACACATCATCTTTGCCTAAACTTGAGGCTGCAGCTATGGAGCAGTTTTAGTCCGTCTGTTCTGCAAAACTACGCCATCAGTCTCCCCAGACGCCTTAAGAAGATAATAAAGGTGAAGGGGAATGCCAGTAAATACTAAATTCAATGGTGAGTGTTAATTTATTTGTTTCTCCTTGCTAACCACAAGAATGTTTTCTTTTTTTAAGATGGCGTCAACACTTTCCGCGCCTACTGTAATTTCTTCACCTTGTTCTTTGTTTTCTTCTTCTCCATATGAAAACCCTATTCTCTAAATCACTCTCTCTCTCCCCTTTCCCTCAACATCATCAACCCATTTTTATGTATTTATTTCTTTAACTATATCAATCCAATTTCACATTCTTTAAAGATCCTTTCATCAATCCATCTGTTCATCCATTTATATCTTGTGCCACATTAAATGAAAAGTGTCCGATTACCTTCAGCTAAAAGACATCATCATCATCTATACCTGGACCTCCTTTCCCACCCTAGGGCAGGGTGTGGAGTAGCAATGTCCAGACAACCCAAATTTGCCCAATCCGATGGGCCATGCTTCCATTCACTCACCATTCAAGCCCCTGGAATCCTGGCTCTATCTGATACGCCAAAATCATTCACTACATTCTGTATCTTCACATAAACATATCTGATAGAGTCGCCAATATCTTTTCACTCCTCCACTATCAGGAGTACCTCTTAAGGTGAACAATATAAACATAAAAATATAGACATCCTCATACTGAAGGAGTTAAAAAACACTGTTTCCAATCCCTTCACTACCAGAAGTCTCCCCTAGGCTGAGTTAAATCATCTGCCAATAACAAGATCCAAATGCTCCCCAAGTTATGTAAAGGTTGCATTCTAGACAACTGTTCAAATTGAAATTTACATGTCAGATTTAACCTTTTAAAGTATACCTAATCAATGAACACACATAGGGCATAGGTTAAAAAAATAAATAAATAAATAAAAAATAAAATAATAATAATATATCTTATGCCACAGTAAATTAAAAAATAGTGTCCAACTACCTTCTGCTGAAAGACAAAACTACCAATATCTTTTCACAGCTCCACTATCAGGGGAAACTCTTAAGGTAAACAATATCAACATAAAAATATAAACATCCTCATACTGAAGAGTTAATGAACATTGTTTCTAATCCCTTCAATGTCAGAAGTCTCCCCTAGGCTGAATAAGATCAGTCAATAACAAGATCCAAATGCTCCCCAAGTTATGTAAAGGTTGTGTTCTAGATGACTGTTCACAATGAAATTTACATGTCACTGGTGGTTTAGTTGGTAATTAGGGTGCTCCAATCAGATTGAGCTTATGTAGGTTTATATCCAAGGGGTGGTTGAAGTTTACTGTTCAAGTGATTCCACTCAGGGATGAGCGAGGGTGGTCACTCTCATCTTAAATGTCAGGAACAACTTGCCTAGCCGCGGGGTCCTAAGCTCCTCATGGGGCAACGTAGGACTGGATGATGGATGAATGGATGGATAATAATGCACAGTATACTCTATAAGATGGGGGCACTCACCATCCACACACTTGATGTAGTGCTGCTCTCGGGTGTCTGCCCTTTCCCGTCCTCCCTCCATTCCCTCCTTCCTCTTCTGTCTTTCTTTACTTCATTCTTTCCTCGTCCTTCTGCCTATGTGTGACTTTACACTCCCTCACTTGTCTTTCTTTCCTTCATACTTTCCTCTTCCTTCTGCCTATGGGTGACTCTACACTGAGTGACAGGCCAAATGGTTTCCTGTACACAAGGAAACCATTTACTATGCTGGGTGGTAACCATATAACCAAATTATGGCACCTGGTGGTTTAGTGGGTAATTACGGCACTCTAATCAGATTGAGCCAGTGAAAGTTTATATCCAAGGGATGGTTGGGGTGTATTGCTCATGTAATGCCACTCAGGGATGAGTGAGGCTGGTCACTCTCATCTTAAATGTCAGGACCAATTTGACTAGCCCCGGGCTTCTACGCTCCTCATGGGGCAACGTAGGATTGGATGATGGATGGATGGATATACTCTATGATAATACACTGAACACACTGCAATGATAAAAATAAATATTCATACATACATACTACAGTACTCAAAATGAGCATTATGAACTACTGTACTGTAAGACCTTTCTATAAGGATGAATTTAAAAAAAACCGAGAGCTCTTAACCCAAGGACTGCATAATGAAAGGTGTTAGCATACTGAAGGGGCTACTCTGCATGCCATGGCTTCTTATGTCCTGAGACAGCATTACCTGTATCCGTAGAGTGTCTGCATCTCCTGTATCTCCTCCCTAAGCCGTGTTATCTCAGCTCGCTCAGCCTGCAGTTTGCGCATTAGATCGTGATTCATGGACAGCAGCTCCTCATGTTCTGCCGCCACCTGCGCCTCCTTCGACACCAGTGCTGCATATTCACTGTCTCCTGCCAGACACAATGGTGCCATTTTTACAGTGCATTAATGATAGAATGATAACAGCCAGTTTCATATTAAGCTTTACAGAGTGTAGGGGCCCATGGCTATGCTACTGCATTTTATGGCAATTAAGGGTTGGTGACTATGCTACTTGTGGCATTACTGCATATGACTAAAAAAAAGCCTTTGGCCATTGCTAGAGAATTTGACCCTGCATACAAAATATAACCATCAATATATAACCATGGGGGAGGCGGTGGCTCAATCGGTAGAGAGGGGGCCTGCAGTCCCGACGGACCCAGGTTCAAATCCGCGCTGGGGCAGGGACCAGAAGTCCCGCCGACATAACGTAAAAATACCCTCGCTAATACCAATACACCAGTCCTGTATGAGACAGCCCTAGCATGTATTCAATATGGACGGTGGGTGTTAGCGCCGAAGTGGTGACATGTGGAGGTGTATGGTATGTAGGAGGACTGCTGGGCCTTGATAGCAGGCTGTCTTCTCCTGTAAATGAATTATGATACACAGTACTTGATTAAATAGTGCAGTAATAATACAGAACTATGATTTTGAAGTATGCTAACCTGCCTAAGTACCTGGTATCAAATGAAACTTCAGCCTGTACAACAAGGAAACTAAATTTCACCTGACCTTGGTACAGCTGTAAGGGTTGCAGTAATCTCTTACTTACTAACAGAAACTGAAAACTAGTTGTAAACTATATATATCTGTTAACCCTTTCAGATTCCAACGAAGAGATTTCATGTGTCATAATAAATCCAACCGTTGAGATTCTGATGACTTGATTTCGAGTCATACGAAACAATATATATTTTTTTGCATGTTTTCGATCTCCTTTCTGGGTTTGTTCCATATACACTTTCCTGTTTATCCTTCTCCAACTATTTGTTTTTACAGTGACAGGTACATCAGATAGATATGCATAAAAAATAGGTTTTTACCATGAATAATATTGGCATTACCAGCATGAATATTTGCCTGCGTGACAGCGAGAGCGCGATATTGATGTGCCAACCAGAAGTATAACTTTCCATCAGCATATCTCAGGGATATATAGCATAAAATGCCATAACCTATATATCACTGGAAAAGAAATTTACTGTAGACTGACATGGTGTAGCAGTAGTAGTTGTTCCCTAGGCAGTCTGGCTGAACAGCCCTAAGTCCCTAAGGAAGGCCATGGCCGGGACCGGGCTTTCCCACAGAGCTCTCAAGGAGTGTCTGTTGTGTTGTTGGCGTAGGTGATTGTGTGCAATGCAGTCTTCCATAATGTGCTTAATCGTATGATAACTAAAAAGGGCTAGATGCTGCCCACATCTCAGCCTGGCCAGGTGGACCCTGTCCTCACGAGGGAGATAGGATTCAGAAGGAAGGATATCAGGGGGCTGTGCATGCAACTGTGTGTTGTCTTTAAGTGACTGAATGGAACGGCGAGTGATTTGATTATGAATATGCTTCTGGAAGCTGGTCTGAGGCGGGCAGGGGAGAAGAGATGATAGCATTTGTGTATGATATTGTGTGCTGGGTGTTGTTTTGATGTTCCTTGGTGTGCGTGGTTGTGCTGCCATGTAGTGCAGTGGATGTTATGGGTTTGTGGAGGCTGCAGCGAGAATTTGGGTGCCTCTCATGTCTAGATGATCCTAGACTTTGAGGACTTTGGTTTCTTGGTGTAGGTGGTCTGTAGGTGCAGTAGCTGTGCAGCCTGTGATTATTTTTAAGGCCTTGTTTTGTATGGTCTGAAGAGTGTTAAAGTGTGTTTTAGTGAGGTTAGGAGCCCAAGCAGGGCTTGCATAATTCATCAATGAACGTATATATTGTTTGTATACTGTGGTGGTGGTTTCTTTATTGTGTCCAAATGTTGTATGGGCAAGTGACCTTGAGGCATCGAGTCTAAGTGTTAATTCATTTTTGATGTGTTGTTTAAATGACACTGATGTATTGTATGTTACACCAAGGATTTTGGGTGTGTGTGTCTGTATGTGGTAGGGGAGTGTTGTTTATGGTGATGTGTGGGATATGACTATGTTCTGCTGTCCAGTTTGTGAGAAGGGTCACTGTGGATTTGGCTGGGGCTGTTTTGAGCCTGTTTGTAGTGAACCATTCGTGTAGTGTGTTGAGGTAAGGTTGGAGGATGTGTGTGGCTGTGTTTGCATTTTGGTGTGTGCATGTAAGTGTTATGTTGTCTGCATAGGAAGCTATGTGTATCTGTGGTGTATGGGGTGTGGGTATGTCATGCATGCATAGGTTAATGAGTGTAAGGGACAAAACAGATCCTTGGGAGATGCCATTTGTGAAGTTTCTGATGTTCAAAGACTGACCAGCAAAGGTTACATGTGCACATCTGCCAGCTAAGTAGTTTGCCAGCCATCTTTTTGTGTTATTGTGCATGTTTGTGTTGTATATTCTGTTTGTGAGGTTGTGGCAGGGTATGGAATCAAAAGCTTTACTAATGTCTAGTGTGACAAGAAGTGTTCTGTGTGGTGGCCAAGCTGAATTCATGCCATCAAAAACTCTCTGTGTGAGGTCTGTAAGAAGAGTGTTTGTGGAGTGTAGTGGCCTAAAACCATGTTGTGATGGGGCTAGGGGGGTGTGAGGTGTTACTAGTTGTAGTATCAGTCTTTCAGTGACTTTGGAAGGGGTGCAGAGGAGTGTGATGAGGCGGTGTGAGGAAGGTAACGTGGGGTCTTTGTTGGGTTTGGGGATAGTGATGATAATGCCATGCTTCCAGATGTTGGGTATTATGTTATGTGTGTAGCTGTAGTTTGATATGTTGGTGAGTGCTTGTATGACTTGTGGTCCAAGGTGTTTAAGGTGTATATTGCTTATATTGTCTGGTCCACAGGCAGATGAGTGCTTGAGGTTGCTGATGATGTGCTTCGTCTGGTTGTAAGTGAAAGGTGCGAAGTCTAGGTCTGTGGGGAACTGTCTCTTATGTCGGATGATACGTCGGTCGCCACAATGGGGGTTTAGATGGCTGACATGTGAAAAGTGATTGATGAGAGTGTTTGCTTCTTGTTTGTTTGAAGGTATGGTATTTGTTGTTGTGATGGCAGCAAGTGATTATGTAGTGTTGCTGTTGGAGAGAGTAATGCTGTTTAGTGTTTTGTAGAGTTTGCTGGTGTTTGTTTTGTGATCAAGTGTTCGGAGATAATTATTCCAATTTAGTGTTTGCTGTTCTGATATTTTATTGTTTATCTGAGTGTTGAGTTCTTGTATTTGTTGTACGATGTTATGTGTATGGGGTGTTCAGGAGTGTCGTAGTGTGTCCCATTGTCTGATGAGGCCTTGAATTTCTGGTGTGAAGTTGGGGTTGTGTCTTTTTCAGTTGCATCTAGGGATGTCTTTTGTCTGCATTTTGTATAATTGTACTGAATGTGTGCACAGCAGTGTTGATGTTTGTGATGGGTGTACTGTTTAATGTTTCAAAGTGTTGTTCTGCTTCAGCTGTGAAGGCCTCCCAGTTGGCTCTCTTGTAATTAGTGTATGTGTGTCTGTAACACGGTGTAATCATAATTCATGTGAATTTAAAACCTATTTTTTTACAAATATTTTTCTACGGAAGGGTATGCGATTTTTCCTTCTAATGGCCTTTTATATAACGTTTTATTTCAATGATACTTGCATAAAGAGCATCTATTCGGCTTTACAATGACACCCAACTTATTACTTTACCACAAACAGTAAACGTGTAGGAAGCATTTATATAAAGTTACTTCACAGCGAACGTGCGTGGCACGAAAACTCAAACATCTTCTTATCAATTTACTTTTGCTTTTGTGTGTGTGTACTAAAATACCATAACCTATAAATCAATAAAAAGGGAATTTACTGTAGACTGAAGTGGTGCTATCAAATTTCACATAACTCTAATACTTTTTTTTTTTTTACAAATATTTTTCTACAGAAGGGTGGGCGATTTTTTCTTCTTGGCTAACCTCTACTCGTCCTACTGGCCTTTTAGCTATCATATTTACCTGTGTCAACCATACTACGATAAAGAGCAACTATTCAGCTTTAAAACGGGACAAGAATCATTATTCTACCACAACAAGTAACTGTACAGTGGCCAATTAAGTACAAATATTGCAGCACGACGGCGCGCTCTATGTGCGCCTGGATGAATCTGATACAGACACAATCAGCGGAGGGCCGAAAATCTCAAAGGGTTAAGTCATTGTAATCTATCCATCTATTGCCAAATGCCTCAGTCTCGTAAGGGGTAGCCACAAACAAATCGCCTCCATGAAGCCCTGTCCAACGCCATTACACTGCCTGGCTCCAAGCTCACACCCCTCTCCCTCATATACCTCTCCTCTCCATCCTTCCATCTCATCCTCAGCTTGCCACTCCCTCTCCCTCCCCTCCACCTCACTCATATACACTTTCCTTGTTAGTCTCTTGCTCTCCATCCTCTCCACATGGCCAAACCACCTCAGTGAATGTCTTCTAATGCTTTCTACCACATCCACATCCACATCATAATGCTCCTTCGCTTCCTCACTTGTCAATCTCTCTACGTAACTCCACATGCTCCTTACAAATAACTCATTTCCACTGCTTTCACTATTGATTTGTGTCCTTCCGACAAGGTCCAAGCTTCACAGCCATACATTAAGACTGGTATCACAATACTGTCATGCAGCGACTTTTTTACTTCCACGCTCACTTCCCAGTTCCTCATCACTGCTTTCAAAGAACCAGCGACCTTTCTTCCCTGTTGTACCCTTTCAAGCACTTCATCCTCTAAACTTCTATCCTTACTCATCATACTACCCAAGTACTAAAACGCACTCACATTTTTCGATTTCCTCCTCTTCCAGCTTTACTGTACTTTCAGTTATTTCATTTCTTTCGAAGACCATGACTTTACTCTTCCCTACATTCACCTTTAGATCCCGTTTCTACCACACTCTCCCAAACTCATTCACCAAGCCTTGCAGTTCCCCTTTGTCTTCACTTAACAATACAGTATCATCTGCAAACAACAGTACAGAGAGCTTCCAAACAATGTCCTCTCTCATTAGGATCACTCAAACATCCACTGCCCTACCTTGAACCTTTTTTATAGCCCCGTCCATATACAGATTGAACAATCATGGGGACATGACACATCCCTGTTTCAACACTCAAACAGAAAAATCCACTCAGTTCACTATCCTCATGCACTGCAGCCTTAGCCCCCTCATACATAGACTTCATGGCATTCAACAACTTCCCATTTACTCCATATATTCTTGTTACTTTCCACATTCTTTGTCTATCCACTCTGTCGTATGCTTTCTCGAAATAATTGAAGGCCGCAAACAACTTCTTTCCCTTCTCTAGAAACTTTTCCACTAAAGATCTAAGAATGAATATCTGATATACACAACTTCTTCCCTTTCTAAAACCTCCCTGTTCTTCTCCAACTAACTCCTCTGTTATTTCCCTAACTCTGTCAATACTTTTCCTATTACATTAAGATGATAAATGCCCCAATGATTACCACACACTTCCTTTTCCCCTTTGCCTTTGTAATGAGGAATAATTATACCTGACTTCCAATCCTCTGGGACTCTACCTTCCTCTCAGGCCAATCTGCACAACTTCCATATCCATTCTACTACTATCTCTCCCCTATGCTTCAGCTTTTTACACACTTCATCAATTCCTGGGGCTTTCCCCATTTTGACTTTCTTCATTACTTTCAATACATTCACCCTACCAATTTCTTCCTCTCTTCCCACCTCCTTCCTTCTCCCAGCCATTTCCCAGCCTCTTACACTCACATTACTTTCATTCTCTATTTTCAACAATTCCTTAATGTGTTCTCTCCATCTGTATGCTTTTTCAACCTTCTCCACTAGCAATCTACCATTTTTATCATTCACTCCCCACCTTACTTTTTTATCACCCTGTTATTGTAATGACAGTGCTAATTATCGAGTTAAGCAGAAAATAATGTTAACTTGGATGAGAAACTGCTAACTTATCAAAGTATTTTTCATGTACTGGAACATTCATAATATACTGTGTTGTACTGTACCGTTTTTTTTAACAACTTAAACACAATATTACCATAATAATTATAACCGATCATAATGATAAAAAGTATATAACAATACATACAGTACCACTGAACTTCAACAATATCAAAGAACTCTACTGTACATTAATGAAAGAGAAGGATGATGGCTGCAGATGATGCATAGTGGGTAAGTAGCTTACCAATGGTTTACATACTCTGTGTTACAACTACTGATACCCTATCTGTTACCAAACTGTTTATCAGTAACTTACCTGAAGCATCCTTGATGCAATATATGGTAATTTTAGTGCCACATACTGTATGTTAATGCATCAGAAGATTACTCACAGTTTAATATTAGCAAGTATTAAAAATTCTACTGCAAAGTGAAATGATTACATATTTATAACAAAAGTAAAGGAACGACAGCCTAAGACACACAGCTACAGTATAACTTGATGCAAGTCATTAGACTCTACACAGTGTGAGAGTATGAAATAAAAAGTTTGCACCTGAATCAACCCTCACATGACAGAAGAACAGGGTGGAGGCCTGCACCACCTGTATATTAACATTCTGTTATATAGTGACCAGTCAGAATGACTCAAGATGAACTATACCAGTAGCTACTAAAAAAAATATGGCAAGTGACATTTAAGCTTACTCACAAAATACAAAAAACAAACTGCAAAGAGGAATGGTTTGATAAAAGAATAACTGGAAACCATGACTAAATAAGCAAGATATAAAAGCAGTCAGATTCTACCTTTTCCTTTAGAATCATCTAGACTTTTAGATTCTCTCAGAGGCACTTTATCAACAGCCAGTCTCTTCATATCAGGACGCTGGCCATTTGTGGCTTGTGGCTGGTCAACCCGAGTGGGGCCGGGCGAACTCTGGGCTTCAGACATCCCCCCTGCACCAACAACTTGTATCACAGTCACATGTGCTTCCTCCTTCTCTCCCTCATCTGCAACTTCAACACTGTTGTTTTCATCTACTTTCCCTCCAACAGCTTTCTCCTCTGTTTTTTCATTACTCTGTTCTGCTCTTTCACTTTGTACAGCATGAGCCATCTTGCTCCTTTCAGTCCGTGCAGAGATAGGTTTTGGGAGGGCTGGGATTGTGGCGGCAGGAGTCAATTTTGTGGTTCCCTCTTTCTCACTTTCCTCATCACATGGTTTTTCTTTATCAGATTCTACACTCACATTCACAACTGTCACATTGTTTTCAGATTTAGATATTTTTCTGGAGTGTCCACTACTGTTCTCACTCTCACTTGCAGGCTTTGAGTCATCTGAGGCAGCTTCTTTAGATGATGCATAATCTCTGTCTACATCTATATCTCTCTGTGAGTCTTCTGAAGTGGATTCCTTCTCACATTCCAGTGAGCCTTCATCTTTTCTAATCTCACTACTCCTTCCTCTCTGTTTCTCCTCCTCTTCTCTTCTCTGGGCTGATCTCAGTTTTCTCTGTTGAAGATAAACTTCTAGTAATGGTTTTTGATACCTTAAAATGAAGCACTGCAACATATGAATAACATATAATGCAATGAAAGTAGCTACACAAGTTTATCTGGCTTGAATACAAAAATAATTATCTAGAAATAAAATATGTCTGCAGTGTGGACTAACACTGTGTATCTAATGGTGCTTTTAACCTTTCCTTGACAGCTCTCTTCTTTAAATTATTAGAAACATGATGTTTGTCGCTCCTAAGATGGTGGTTTCGATAAGACAAGATGAAATCCCAGCATAACTATTAGAGTTAATACCAGGATTCAGTTTCAACTACTGGTTAGTTTTTTTTCATGACCTCACCCAGATGTCATAGAAGACAGCTAAAGTTAAAAGTATCCAGCAGTGCATGAGATTTCCTGACTTTACAAGATGTAATGAGGAGGCAGCACCACAGCTGGTGGCAAGAGTGTGAGAGGGGGGGTACACACTGACTCCATTTGTTAGTCTGCTATGAAAGCAAGGACTGATGGGCCTAAAGTAATGAAATGCCAAGTATATGGGGAAAAAAAAAAGTTCAAACATCTGTGATTTGCTTTTCTCATTATGTGGAAGGAACACTGGCTTAAAAAATATAAACATAATATATATAAACACTTGCCATAATTAAGAGATTTTAGATAAGGAAACCTGGGGTACACTTAGCCCAGCCAAAAACCCCATTTATGTGATTACCACCCAGCGTAGTGAATGTCTTCCTGGGTACAGGCAACCATTTGGCTTTGCCACTCAGTGTAGAGACCATAAGGCATCCCTACAATGAGTGAGTGGATGGGTGCCCCCATCTACCACATTGAAAAAAAAAGGATACAAATTACTCTGAAAATAGAAAATTATTCTGGAAAAAGGTGTGGAAATGTAGAAGTCACAGAAGAAAGAAATGTGAAAGTGTGAAGGATGCAAGTGGTAGATTATTAACTCATAATGATGAAGTAAGGACCAGATGGAAATAATATTTTGAAAGCCTGATGAATGAGAATAGAGAGAAGAGAGCAGCTGTAAACATGATTGGTTTTGGGGAAGTGCAGAGAAGGAATGCAGTGCAAGGAAATGTGACACTCACGCAGGTGAAGAATGTTGTGAAGAGTTTGAAAAATGGGAAAGCAGCTGGGATTGATGAAGTGTATGCAGAGATAACTAAGTTTAGTGGAGAGAGCAGAATGAAGTGCTTGTTGGAGATATGTGAGAAGGCATGGATGTGTGAAACTGTGACAGCAGAGTGGAAAAAGGCTGTGATTGTACTCCTGTACAAAACTGAAGCTCAGTGAAGTGAGTGCAAGAATTATCGTGGCAGAAGTTTATTGAGTGTTGTGGTAGATGGGGACACCCATCATCCACTCACTCAATGTAGGGATGCCTTATGGTCTCTACACTGAGTGATAAGCCAAATGGTTTCCTGCACCCAGAAAATCATTTACTATGCTGGGTGGTAACCATATAACTGGGGTTTTTGACAGCGTTAAGTGTCCCCCAGATTCCCCTACCTAAAATCACTTAATCATGGCAAAAGTTTTGGAGAGCCTCAGAGGTCCCAATAGCTGCCCAGGGCCCCAACCAAATGGGCAGATTGCCATGGCCATGTGGGATGTGAAAGGTGTGAATGAGGAAAGCAAGAGGGTGGAAGTGGTGAATGTGTTCAAGAGTGCGAGATATGCTGTGATGGCACTGTGTGAAACAAAGATGAAAGGGTGTGAAGTGGAGGAGTGGGAGGATGTAAAGCGTATAAGGTTGGGCATGAATGGGCGAGGAAGATGCAAGGAAAGAGTTGCTTTGTTGATGAATGAAGTCCAGCAGAGTGGAATGAAAGATTACAAATGTGTCGGCTCAAGATGTTTGTATGCCAAGTTCAAGTCTGAGAAGGTGAAAGTAGCAGTGACTGTAGCGTATGTACTGCGTGAGGACAGGAGTGAGAGAGAGAGAGAGGTTTTGGGATGTGCTGGGTGAAGCAATGGGAGAAATGCCCAGGAGCTACAAAGTGATTGTAATGCATGATATGAATGGAAGAGCTGGCACTGGTCCTGAGGATGACATAATGGGTTGTAATGGAGTATCCAGGGAAAATTATAACGGGAACGACTGAAGGATATGTGTCAGGAAAGGAGGTTGTGCATTGGTAACTCGTATTTAAAACACAAAGACCGTTCGTTTCATTTCTGAAGGCTCCAACATGCTTGCATGCGTCGGCCTTGGTCACCTAATGGCAGCTCTCCATGCTGCTTGAGCTTTGGTAGCCTCCCTGTTCAGTCCCTTAACCTTGAGGTCACACTTAATGACCTCGTCCCATGTCTTTCTCGGTCTACCCCTTCCAACCTCTCCCCCAGTATTAACACTTCTCACCCTCTGCACCCAATTATCATCCCCAATCCTCTCCATATGTCCAAACCACCTCAGCCTACCTCTCCTCATCACAACACTAATACACTCCAGTCCCATCCTACCTCAACTCTTCCATCGTAAACCCAGGCCCCAGGCCTTGCATGCAGGGACGCACTGCACATCCACCTAATCATTGTCAATTCTGTATGTTTAAGCCTGCGAATATCCTCTTCCTTTACTGCCCAGGTCTCACTACCATACAGCATCAAACTCCTAACACATGCTGCATACAAAGACCCCTTAGCACATAAGGAGAGTCCTCTCAATGTCAAGAAAGGCAACAGCTCCCTGAACTTCTTCCAACCACTTCTCACCCTAGCAACCCAACCCCACCTCTGGCACATAACATGTCTCCCAAATAAAAAAAACTCTTCCACACACTCAAGAGACTCACCAGCAAGTTCAATTCTTTCACACCTAAAAATCTCCACCTGCTCTCCCTGACACGCCGCACACATAAAATCAGCATTATCTCGCAGTCTACCTCTAATACCTATACATCTCTTGTGCACCCATTTATCACAAACAATGCACAAGATGGAATTACTTCCCACACCTTTGTGGCAAACTGCACATGGCCACTCTCCCTCTACTCTGTACTGCCACCAACCCTAGATATCATCACTTGTGTTTTATCTGCATTCACCCTTAAGCCCTTGTGCCCCATACCATCTCTCCACCTCCTAAATCTTTCTTCCGCCTCGTTTTCATTCTCTGCAATCAACATCAAATCATCAGCATACAACATCTCCCACGGGAGTCCATCTCTAAAGTCATGTGAGAGGGCTTCAAGTACCATGATAAACAACAGGAGACTCAAAAGTGACCCCCTTATGCACAAAAACATTCACAGAAAACTCATCACTCAAAACCCCATTCACTCTTACCTGGATGCGAGCACCCATGTACATGGCCATAACCACCCTAACCAGCCACTCTTCCAACCCAAGCTTTCTCACTGCCCACTTCACCACCTCTCTATGGACTCTGTCAAAGGCCTTTTCCAAATCAACAAAAACTAAATACAGTTCCCTTTTCTTTCCAATATATTTTTCCTGAAGCTGTCGAACAATGAATATGGCATCAATGGTCCCCCTGCCTGGCATAAACCCAAACTGCATCTCATCAATATTCACTTTTTCTCTAATCATACCTTCTAGAACTCTCTCCATTACTTTCATTATCTGATCTAAGAGCTTTATACCTCTGTAATTTCCCCTTTCCAGGGCATCACCCTTCCCTTTGTACACATTTACAATTACACTCTTTAGCCAATCATCTGGGACAACACACTCATGAATAAATATACTGTACATGGTACAGAGGGAACAGGAATTGTGTTGAAAGGAGCCTGACTGTTTACATGCTCGTAAAGAGGGCGATGCTAGGAATGGTTTCTGATACGAGGGCCATGCGAGGACGATGTGGAGGTCTGTCGGATCATATGATTGTGGTAAGCAAGATCAAGCTGAAAGGAGTGAGGTGGACCAGGTGAGAGAGGAGCAGTCAGGGAGAAAGACTGAAAGTCGAGAAGCTGAGGATCAAAGAAAAGGCAGATAAATAAAGGACCAAAACGGAGGAGGAGTTACAAGCAGTGAAATGGAATGAAATGGATCTGGACAACCTGTGGAATGCATATGGGTATTGCTTAGTCAGGAATGCTGAAGTGGTGTGTGGTGTAGCAAGAGTACCAATAAAGAAAAAAGGTACAGTGGGATGAAGAGGTTAAGAAAGAAGTAGAGGAAAAGAGGAAATGGCTAGAGTGGTTACAGGACAGAGGTTCAAGTAAAATAAGAACTGAACATACTGAGAGCAAGAAGCACGTAAAGAGACTAGTGAAGAGGAAAAAGAAG
>JAGKTI010024613.1:0-14307 GCA_018397915.1 Birgus latro | reverse complement strand
GTGTGTGTGTGTGTGTGTGTGTGTGTGTGTGTGTGTGTGTGTGTGTGCGCGCGCGCGCGCGTGTTCATGTCTCCGGTTGCGTCTGCTTGCACGCGTTTACACACTCCTTGACGAGGGCATTGGATAAAGTATATACAGTACTCACCACTTGGCACCAACAACAATGGGCTCACCCGGAGTACGGGATCACCACCAACGCACCAGCACCACTGACGGACGCGCAAACACTGCTGCAGAAATGTCCATTCCAAAGTTCAGTGGTCGCATGTGGTGTTCGAGCACGCTACTCATCAGTTTCGAAGCCTAAGGCCGAATCGCGCAGTAAAGATTAGCGGCAGAGATGGTGCTTCGGATCATGAAGTCTACATATTCATTTTCCAAGTTCACAGGTGCCCACAGACAGTGTGCAATGACTATATGCAGATGATAGGAAAGCTGTAAATGACCTTTAATCCTAACTGGAACCTCTGAGCAGAGTTGCCGTGAATTCCATCTTTTTTGTGACGTCATTATTCCACACGTTCTCCTTTAGTAACCAGGATTACAGAGAATGTGTTGTTGGTACAACTAATATAAAATCTGGCATATTGCGAATTGCGGGAGAGAGGGAATTAATAATGGTGTCAGACTTATTATGATTTAAATGTAAGGACCTTAAACGACTAAGACAGTTAATAAGTCATAAATATGCTGATTAATAACCAACCAAAAGAGAAGGAAGTTTATCCACATCCAAGTTTTCTAGTAGATTAACTACACAATTCACAACATTGTTTCGGTAGTTCTTACTGTTACAAAGTAAGTGTGGACTGATGGCTGGCATATGTTTTGTAAATTTTTTCAGTAAGAAGTAATGATATCACCGGGTGGTTGCAGGTAGACTGTTCCACTACGTATTCGTCCTTATTTTAAATGACAGTATTAAAGGCAAACACTACATATTCACTAGTTTAACTGTGAAAGATCTGAACAACAATACATGCTAATACCTCCCAACCATGATAAAATTCCCCTTATTCCTACAAAATAACGTAAACGAGTAGTGTGGGGAAAAAATTCCACACTAGTGTGGAATGACGTCCGCCTGTCCACGTCCATGCTCGTCGTTCATTTGTTTTTCCACATTAGCAGACGAAATTCCACAAAACGGCAACACAGTACATTGAGTATGATAGCGCTGCGCAATGAATGTATGCGTCGTTGGCAACAAAATTTATTGTCTGCACGTAAACAAAGTACACGTTTGCTGAATAGTCATTTCACCAGGACCATACCTCGGCCATCACCATTTTTGCCTTTGTATACCTGAAAAAATAACTCGTGAAACTGCAGCAAATACATACATACGAGTATAAACATATACGTTTCAGTCGCATTATATAGTAATGAACGGATCGATATAAAGGAACTATGGTTGTATTTTTTCAATAAATGATGTCAGACGAAGTGGCTTTTTCTTATGTGTACATGATACTGTAAAAGGAAAACATGGTTGGGCATTCACACTACTGTGCTGTGTGTGGTAAAACCAAACGCTCACACACTCAATATGTGTATCATCGATCCGCAAAAGAAAAAGATCGGTAAGTACTGTTGTGTTCTTAACGTATGGTTATTGACCATTAGACCCTGAATGACAAATTAGAGCAGGCCTAACCTGGCTGTGATGTTTTAGTTCTCATTTATATAATGCTTATGCATTCCTGGTTTGTTGGCTTTTGTGTGTGTTCATGTACAGTGTACACCATTCTATTTTGCTGCTTAGGCATTATCAGTCTGCAGAGTTTTGAGCTTGCAGTAATATCCCCGCTAATACCAATACACCAGTCCTGTTCTTGACTGGATATAAGCTTGGCCAAAAATACTGAGGAGGAGGGATAAACTACCGCATAACACCAAGATGAAAGAAATAATAAATATATTCCTGTTTGTATGTTTGAAATATTTATATTAGTCATCCTTAAACAATAGGGTTATGCGTAACAACAGAGCGTGTGGGTGGCGGCGACAAAGTTGCCAGCACGTATTTTGGTCATCCGTTTTTCTCTTGGCTGCTGCATTCACTATTGTACAGTCATTGCTGTATGGAGATAACTTTAAGTAGTGCACGGTGGCGCCAGTGTAGGTAACAGCTCTTGGGGATCAGAGTACGTCATTATTCCACACGTTCTCGTTTAGTAAGGATAACAGAGGATGTGTTGTTGGTACAATTGCCATAAAATTTAGTACACTGTTATTACTGGAGGAGAAGGTCTAAACTATGATGTCAGACCTATTATGATTTAAGTGTAAGAACGTTAAACGACTAAGATAGTTAATAATTCAGCAAATGCTGATTAGTAACCAATCAAGAGACAAGTAAGTTTATCCACATCCAAGTTTTCTAGTAGATGAACTGTACACGATTCACAGCTTTCTTAACTACTAAAAAGTGAGTGTGCAGTGCTAATGTTTGGCATGTTTCTTGTAAATACTTGTTAGGTAATTCAGTAAGAAGTAATAACACCGCCGGATGGGTGCAGGTAGACTGTATTGCACGACGTATTCTTTCTTGTTTTAAATGACAGTATTATAGACAAATACTACATACTCTTTAGTTTAACTGTGAAAGGTCTGAATAATAATACATGTTGATGCCTTCTAATCATGGTAAAATCCCCCATATTGCTAAAAAATCACGAACGTGTGGAAAAAAATTCCACACTAGGGTGGAATGACGTCCGCCTGTCCACGTCTATGTTCGTCTTTCATTTGTTTTTCCACATAAGCAGACGAAATTCCGCAAAACGGCAACACTGTTGGGGATAATTATATACAAGTTCTGGTGCCTTCACAGGGATTCAGTGTCTCAATGGCAAGAACTAACGCGCCAATGACTGAGGACTCGCGTTCGACTCGGCTCACATATTTGAACCCAAGGGTTTTGGAATGACCGATATTGAATTATAATGATGTCCAAGACAGAATATCGGTACACCGAACTGCATGTTAAATAGCCGTTTCTGTTCGGTTAATGTTGCCAGAAACGAGTGCAGATACACTAAATTATAACACAAGAAATGTTCACGGGGTATACGGATTCTCATTAAAAAGTCTGATACTTTACAAAAACAATAAAGCAGATATTCCCTTCGTAAACCTCACCAATGATAAGAAATGCATATCTAAACATGAGCAATTCGAGTTTGCAAACCTCCGCCAAGGCGAAGTGTGTGGTAGATCTTATGGAGATGTTATCTTGTAATTTTGGTGGAAGCATTGTAGGCATTATTTATCGAGTTGGAAGCAAAAATGTTGAAATTACCACTATCCCCCAATGATAGAGAATCCTTTAAAAAATTCGTGGATCCGGATGATGATTCAGATCACCACCAAAATCTAACAGATTGTACCTTTGGCCATACCCTTCCCCTCCAAAAAAATATCAGCAAAATTCGTTCATAATGTTTTGAGTTATCCTGTAAACAGACAAACCAACATCGGCAAAATTATAACCTCTTTGGCGGAGGTAAATACTGAAAAAATTTTAAAAATCAAGTAAACTCATGGTTTCATATTTATTTAGTTTACTCTGTGTATAGGACTGCTTGCATATTCTTTCATCTTCACTCGTACGATTACCATGCAAACACTTTACAGTCAAAATATAGTGAATATCAAAGTGCAACAATAAGAAAAGCGAAAATATTTCTAATAGTGCAGACTGGTCCATATGTACAACGCTCCTCTTCCACTCCACCGGGCCATTTGTCTTGTGTCGCTGGGACTGCTCAGTCAGCTTTATCGTTGTCTACCCTGCATCATGTACTCATTAGCCACTTCCCATAACCCATACTCACTGCCATATCCGCTGCCACACCAGCAGACTGAGCCGTCCGCTCAACACGAAATACTGCCAGAGGAGTTTGTAGTGGAGTGCTTTATATGACCACCCTGTATCATACTGCTAGAGGGATTGTTTGGACCCCATACTGAATAAGATACTTGATATAAATATCCTGCTGCAAACTAAATACGACTCTATATATACGGACTCTGCTACATCTGTCCCGTCCCGAGCGATGATTACAGCAATATATACTCCGTTCTCTTGACGTGAAACTGCCGCCTTTCCGTCTTGAATGCTGAACTGTAACAAAGAGACTAACAATAAAACACACCTCTAGTAATAAAGTGGTGTTACTGAAAGGATGGAGAATCGTAGAACAGTATTTTACTGGAAATAAACACTGCATAACAACGAAAATCGCGATGTTAAGGTGGAAGACCTCTAGAGAACGGTGGCTGGGGACAGAGATATTTTCTGGCATAAGAGAGACTTCGTAAAATTTCTTTGGCAGTTTATTTTGCATTCCCGTATTACATATTAATTTCGTCTTGTGTGTTGCTTATTTCTTTCAAGCATCGACATACTCTTTACCCTAGGCATAAAAGGGGATGTGAAAGGTCAAATGGGCAAAATATATCACTGCATACCGTTATTACCAGTCTTGCATTATTCGTGTGTGTGTTTTTTTTATCGATTTATTTTTTACTCGTAACTTTCAAGGGGACAATAAAGGTGTAACAAGCAAAATAAATCGCTGGAGGAGAGACGTTACGAAGCTCCGAAGCCAGCGAGAATACGGAGTGAGAGGGCGGGCAGACAACTTCTCCCCGGTCGTCCATCTCCCCAAATTGCCGCGTCCCGATCATCAGGGCGCATCCTCACCTACACACGTGCACGCATCCATCACACCACCAACACCACATGGGGGGGAGGGGAGGTGGAGAGACGGTGTGTGAGGGGTTGAGGTGGATGGGGTGGAAAGGGAAGGGGGGTGTGAAGTGGAGAGGGAGTGGTGAGATGGAAAGAGGAGTGTTAAATGAAGAGTGGGAGGGAAAGATGAAGAGGGAATTTGTGAGGTGGGGAAGATGAGGGGGGGTGGAGAAGGTGTGTGAGGAGCTGAGGTGAATGGGATGGATTGGTGTGTGTGTGTGAAGTGGAGAGGGAGTAGATGAGATGGAGAGGAGTGCGTCATATGGAGAGGGGGTGGATGAGATGGAGAGGCAGTTTTTGCGGTGGACGACGAGAGGTGTGAAGTGAAGACGGGGAAGGAGGGGAGGGGGAAAACGTGGACAGTGAATGTGTGAGGTGAAGACGGGAGTGAAACAGAGAGAGTCTGTGTTTAGTAGAAAGGAGGGGTGAGGTAAATGAAGTGTTATTTGGAGAACAGTGGTGAGGAGAGGAGTCGTACGAAGTGGAGAGGGGAGGCGGAGAGGAGGGTGAGTTGGACAGGGGATGTGTGAGATTGAAAATGGGAGAGGAATAAAGTGGATAGAAGTGGGGATAGGTTGGAGAAGTTTAGGCACTGACTGAAGAAGGTTTGAGTGACTGATTCTAAAAGTAAAATCTATGGTCACGGACAATGTTATTAACCACTTCAGTCCGAGGACCTAATATATAATTAATCTGTACTACCTCCAGGTGATTTTATTCTGCCTAGATTTTCGTTCGAACAATGGGAGTTGGATATAGATTTCTTTAACTAACCCTTTCAGTTCTGGAGAAATTATCGACCAATAGAAGTTAGATCTAGACTTCAATAACACTACTCTTCGCTACCGGCAGCTTTCCTTCGGAAAGGAAATCTGAGAGTAGCAAGTACAAAATTTTAAGGAGTCATTGTAGCAAAGGCGTCAACTCATTCAGCCCAAGAGTCATTTTTATTCTGACATTTTTTGGCTGCCATAAGGTGTTAATCATCTTAACAGAATACCCTAATAGTGAAAAGGTTATTGGAGGCAATTTTCTTCTCTCTCTCGTTTGAAAAGTCTCTCCCAACGTGATGGCAGAAGCAAGATCATAATAAGACGTCACCGTACTGAAGAAGCCATTTTCTTTGCTATCCTTATCTTTTCCTCTTAGCTCAGTCATTCCCTTAAACAAAAGCTCTCCAGTATGGTCCTCTCGGCGTAGTGGAGTTATCCTCTTTTCTCATGGTTGTATGTGCAGTGCTGTGATAGCGCAAACGAAGGCAAACTCCTGAATTTAGACTTCGGTGTTTTATTATATAGAGGGTGGAAAAGAAGTTTGACCTTTCTGTCTCGCTGCTAACTGAGTTATATAGTGTGGAATGTGTTAATCGAATTCTATCCTACACCTTTGTGCACTTAGTTTTAACAATACGGCAGTCAGTTTCAAGGGAATAAGAAATGGTAAGATCTGTGTGTTGAGAGGAGGTGCAGTCCTGAGTGTCGAGAGTGGGTGGTAGGACAGACCTGGGTTCTATGACAAGGACTAGCAGTAGGTACTTTGGTAAGGGATGAGAGAAGGTTCCGAGAAAAGATGTGAGAAGCTCGTTCCAAGGAAAAGGAAGGGAAGGAATGATGTTCTAAGAGAAAGGGTGAGAGGCAGATTCAAAGCGGATATGAGAGGCATGTTCTAAGGGGAGGGAGGGAAAGGAATGAAAAAGGGAAATCATGAGTGGTAAAGTCAAAAGGAAGGAGGAGCAGTTGGTTTAAAGAGAATGAACAATTTATAGGGTCAAAAGAAGGGACGTGGGTTGGTTCAAATGCAAGGTACAAACGATAAAGTCAAAGGAGGTGGGACGAATCGTAGTTTCTAAGGGAAGAAAAGAGTGCTAGAGTCAAAGGGAAAGGGCGTGTGATGGAATCACAGGGGAGGTGCGGGTAGTAGAGTTAAAGGGAAAGGACGAATGGTTCATTCTAAGAGGGAAGACGAATGACTAGTCAACGGGAAAGGACGAGCAATGGGTTCTAAGAGAAGGGACAAGAGGTAAATAAAAGGGAGAGAAAGTATGGTACCGGTAAGTTCCAAGGATATCAACGAATGGAAGGTTCTAAGGTTGCTGCAGAGATTCCCTCAGTTGCAAATACAGTTCTACTTTCTCGTGAGCAATGTCACTCCGGCAAAGAATGATTTCACACATTCTTCTTTTTCTACAATCCAAAAGCCTCCCTTATCCCAACAAGTGGGAGATGCATCGATGAGGGTGAATCTTGCTCCAGAGACAGAAAGTGGCACACACAAGAGGGATGAATTCTCTCTTCCCTTCTCCTCTCCCCTCTGGGCAGTGACGGGCGGCATCCATCATCATCAGCGATACGTCAACAATGCCGGAACTCCTCGGAAACCCAAACAGTGAGTGGTCTCTGGAAATCACGTTTGGTTGTAAGTTTACGAGATCCAAATCTGTTATATCTGATTTTATTTTCAGCTTGCAAAACAGATTGTCTCTGAAAGTAAATAGTGTTTGTGCAGCATTTGCTGACTGCTCTTAGACACTTCTTTTTTCTCACTCATCTTGTACGGCATAGCAAGTTATAACATGAAATTATTATTTTTTTTTTTTATTCAGCTACGAATTACTATAAAAAAAATATATGCCTTTCTTAATACTCCTTCCTCATAGGCTACTTACATAATTATGCTACCTGTTTCAGCACATCAGTATGGGAACTGCTCAAGAGGGAAAGACGTAAAGGATACTTGATGCTTTCAAATACGCTTTTCATTTACAGTCTAGCACGATAACTTACAACAGAAGATAGATAACAAACTTGAGAAGTATCTAATCTGCACAAAAACAGTGCTAAACTGGTAACTTACGGTGTGATCATAAGTACATTTATCATTCTTTATATTTATATGTCTCACTGTTACCAGTATATATTACACCAACCTTTCCGAGGCGCATGATGCAGACCAAAGACTTCAATTGCCTGAAAACTCTAATTGCAGGAGGCATTCGCAAGGATGTGGATCCAAGTATTCTCAGATAAAGATGAAGATTAGGTCCCGTATCCTAATTCACAGATATTGTAACTGTTGACTGCAGAAGTATATCATCATTTCATACAGAAAAAATAATGTATTCAGTATCTTTCAACCACTGTTACTGGCTGATACAACTCACCGGCCTCCTTCACTTTAGCGCTTGTACGAGTACGTAAGCTTACATTTTTAAAAAGCTTTTATCCGGTGTCCTAAAAGCATCTTTGATATTTACATAACTTGTCTATATTTCTTTATATTACGTACTGTACATACGTAACGGTGTACAATATCGTGAGGTAGAGGGAGTATTTTCCGAGGTAAGATATCCACATCACCTTAAGTT
Organism: Birgus latro; assembly: GCA_018397915.1. Lineage (NCBI taxonomy): Eukaryota > Metazoa > Arthropoda > Malacostraca > Decapoda > Coenobitidae > Birgus > Birgus latro. Next base: position 6,184 of record JAGKTI010024613.1, on the reverse strand, counting down.
CGTGCTGTCTGGAAGTGGAACGTGTTTTTTCTATTGACTATTTTATAGCTTTTTTTTTTTTTTTTAAATAAGAAAGACACTTCGGTAACTGAGTGGATATCGCACTTGTCTGGTATTAATTGATTTTGGTACTTGACAGAGGTGAACATATAAGTTAGTGTAGTAGCGTATTCTTAAAGGCATTGCCACATTATTCTCTTGCTGCCGAGATTCCCTCAGTTGCAAATACAGTTCTACTTTCTCGTGAGCAATGTCACTCCGGCAAAGAATGATTTCACACATTCTTCTTTTTCTACACTCCAAAAGCCTCCCTCATCCCAACAAGTGGGAGATGCATCGATGAGGGTGAATCCTTGCTCCAGAGACAGAAAGTGGCATCTTTCGACCTCAGGAATCAATTACCTTTTAGGACACGTATGCGTACAACTATCTGCCCATAAAGAACGCATGAGTGATAAAGTCGCTGTACAAAAAAATGTGAAAAGTAAACTGCTGCGACACCAAGTTTCTTGGGACTTTAGGAAACTAGACACCAAGTTTATTTATGATATATAAGTGTACAGACAGATTACATCAAGGGCTGCCAAAAGTTTTCTGAAAAGAAAAGAATAATGAGAGAGAGAAAAAAGAAGGAACGGTGTATAAATGTTAAGTTCAGCGTAACTCGTATCGATGAGTTATGACATTAATGGGTAAGCCAGATATTTACTTTCTTTCAAACTGACACCAAGCAGAACGAAATTTTGCTTGTGTATCTGTTCTTTTTATTTTTTTCAGACTCAGCACTATTTAAATAAAATTGTGAACAAATCTAATGCAGAAAATACTTAATGTAGTTTTCATATATGTCTTGGAAACACACGCACAGAACTGTAAATAAAAGGAAAGGCAGTAATTATTTAGGGTACTCATAGACTCTTATTCCCCACTATATGTCAATTAACGTGTCTGAGGGATTAGTATTATGCATATTTTCCCTGACTGGTACCTAATGTCGTAACTGTCTTTGAGAAGGATTAACTAAGATTCTTTTTCTGAATACGTAACCTCATTTGCAAAGTGACGGCTTATACTTAATCTTCTCTATCGCCAGACGAACTTTTACAACTAGGGGAAAAACAAAGACAATTGTCTCTTTGAATCACTCCTCATATACTCCTTTCTGGCCACATACAGACAAATTAGTTAAGATCAGGCAGACTTTCCTGGCCAATGGGATTAAAATAAACCTCCATCATTCTATTCACTATGAAGAATTATGCTGGGGAAGGAAGTCCCAAAGTAAAGAGGTTCTACGCCCTTCACTGCGACGACGTCCTCTTTAGTTAATTCTTGTTGTTAGCAGACGACTGTGCTCAGGTTAAGAGAGCAGCCTCGAAGTGAAACAGGCAATGAAATATATATCTAATAACCCGTCTAATTCAAGCTGTCTGTCTGAAGCTGAACAAAATAGTATGGTGTTCTACAGAATTAAAAAGAAAATTGCGTCATCGTTCGGAACATTATGAAATGACATCAGTCTGGTGGGCCGAACAAAAAAAAAAAAAAATCATTGCGGTGAAGAAGTGATGAAAATATGTTAGTGTGGTGGTTGAAAGGTGCAAAATAAATAAATAAATAAATAAATAAATAACGTCCTGGTACTGGCGATATTAAGGAGAAAGGAAACTAATGTGTAGTGCACGTAGCAAGAAGAGAACGAAGACAATACGGCAACACGTACAGGCGAAAGCAAAAACTAATATTCCACCTCTTCTACAGCTCAGGTTTCTATACTGGCTAATATTCCTGAGATGAGAGAGGCTTTGTATGTTTCTCAGCACATAAATGACTCAATGATACGATGAGTCAGGGAGGAAAGTAATGGAAAAGTGTGTGAAGTAGAAGCTGTGGAATAGTGGGCGAATTTATGTCCATTACTGTACCTGGAGCACGCCGGAGCCAATTAGATTTCAGAAGTCAGGCAAATGAACAGGAAGAGAATTAATAACCAGATTACAAGGTCCAGAAAACATCACAACTAAATTCAGAAGCAAGGAAGGGGAAGGTGGGGGTGGGGATGGGCAGAGGGATGGAGGCACTAATGAAGAGCAGAGCGAGGTTGGTTCGCTTCACAGGACTGTTGCCAAGAGTTATGGTGCTACTCAGCCGTATGCTTAACCTCTTTGACTGTGTGGGGTTTTGGGTTTCTCTGCATTATATAAAGTTGTCCATTTATCTGTCTACCTTTAGCCAGACGCCTTAATCCCGAAAAGGGTGGCCACAAACGAATCCTGTTCATGTCGCCCTGTCCTCCGCCATCAAGCTGTCCTTTCTCCAACGAACACTCCCATCTCTTTTAAACACGAAGCAATTTATTCTTGGGCAAAACGATAGTTATGCCCTTTTTGCTTGTTTTTACGTTTTTAGTCCCGAGATTCCACTCGAGCACAGCAAAATCGTGTCATTAGCCAAAATAAAATAGATATAATGCTTAGTAGGTATATATTATTCACATGAAGTCTTTTCTTTTTCTCTACTCTTGCTATCATCAAACAAATTCTGTTTTGCTTGAGAGAAACTTTTTTTTCGAAACGATGGGGATAAATACAGCCTTCATTCTCCCCCTGAGTACGTGAGGGCTTTTCTAAATTGAATATAAACGTTTACACACAGGAATTGTACAGTAAACAGTGGTTCATCGGACTGTAGGAGTTAAAATTTACATCGGCAACGGGAAGGCAAGTCCCCAACTTTTTACGATAATTTTTGAAGCACGTGGTGAGAACTGAACATTGTCTTCTCTATATCGTTGCTGACTGCACTCTGTAATATGGGATGCAGGCGACATTGTCTTCTCTATATCATTGCTGACTGCACTCTGTAATATGGGATGCAGGCGAGTAAGAACAAATAATCACTGAGGTTCCATTGCCAGTTACAAAATAGAGGATTAAAAATTTTACCTGGCAATGACATCCGAGAAGCTCCGCAGCCCGGATATATAAATGTCACTTAACCCCGAAAAGATGATGGTGAACTGAGGGAGAAGGAACCTTCGTCCAACAGTCCACTAAGTTCACGTTCAGATGACCTGAGGTTACTAATACAGCTACCTCTACGACTACTACTACGACTACCACTGCTGTCACTAGTAGTAGCGGTAATAATAATGCTGCTGCTGTTGCTGCCGGTACCGCCACCACTATCGCTACTGCTGCTGCTTCTACCCACAGGACGTTATCATTTATTTATTTTTTTTTTTATACTCCAGACGACTTAGCTTCGAAGAGAGCACTTGAGAAGGAGGGAGTAGATACAGCCTTTATTTACCCCTGTGACACGAAAACTCGTTCGTGAGTTTGAAAAGTACGTCTGAAGGTGGCAGCTAATAGGTCGTCGAAATGCAGCGATTACACACGTCTTTCACTCTGTCAGTCTCTGAAACTACAAGTCCAAAAGCGCGTTTACTCTTATCTGTCAAATTCTTAATACCTTTCAGCTCGGTTGACAGCCAAGAGTTGTCAGATTGAAGGGCTGACTGGACCTGTAACCGAGGAGACTCATTATTACCATATGTCTAAAACTCGTCGAATTTCAAACAACTGCGACTTAGTATTCAAGTTGTGGGATTGGTCCAGTCCAAGCGAAAAGAAGCCAACTATAACAGTGTTGCCCCTTTTGTTAACCACTACAGTATGATGACGCTATTTTTGCTCAGTCTTTACCACCAGCAGTTGTTTTCATATGGGAGTTACTGAAGGCTGAAACTAGCACATCAGTTCGAAAGGTCTCTCCCGTGCTAAAAAAAAAAAAAAAAGTCGTCTAGAGATAGCAAGAATACATTACAATAAGGCGTCATGTTATTGAAAGGGTTATTAATACAACGTCCGTGCTGTATCATTTTACTCTAACTTCGCCTAAACTTGTTATCTCTCCATCTTTAATACTGAGCTGCCACAAGAGATTAATAGTAGAATACCATGTTAGTTATGAAGAAGTGCAATGGAAGGGATGTACAGCCTTAGTATTGTCTTTACCTTGTTACTGACCTACATGATAATAAGCTATGAAAGAACAAAAATCTGCACCAAGTTAGGGTACACTAACTAAAACTGTAATATTTCTGCTGCCATGAATCTGCACGCAACCAGCCTTTCTACTGTCGCTTTCACTTCTTCAAAACAAAGACGTACTATATATTTTTTCTGCCTTCAGATAATCTGATGTACAGTCACGATCCCCAATTTCTTTACACCTACTCCTCCAACCTCAGGCTAGAGGGCTGTGGAGGACATGGTTGGAGAAAGGCCAGGATAAAAGATACTGGTGTTTCATCAGATATATACACTCACACATACATACTACTGAACCGACAATATCCCTTCGCCTGACCTTACACCAATCTTGTCTTTACCTTAATCTTGCCGGGGAGGGGGGGGGGGTTGGTAAAATATAACCTGTTCGCTTTAACTTGGCCTAAATTGTCATCTTTCCATCTAGAATGCTGAATTATAACAACTGATTAACACTAGAATGCGGCACTAGTCTCGAAGAAGAGAGGTAGAAATGACATACAGCCGAAGTACTGTATTTTTTCTGCCACTGAGCGGTGTGAAATACTCGTACGCTGCTAAAAGACGAAAATGTGGGTCAAGTTTAAATAAATGACTGTGACTGTGCAAAAGGGAACCTCTGAAAATGGAGTGGCTAGACAGAGCAGCCATCATTAACCTCATACCACAAGAGATCTCCTTTTCCTTGACGAAATCGCCAGGTGGTGGCCTGATTTAAATAAATGTCATCGGATTGAAGGGGTTTACTCACGATGGGTGTTTTTCTCGCTGGCACAGTTGAGTATCTTAACACCTCTTCCCTAGCGATTCAACTTCCATGGTACACCTTATTGTCCGCTTTTACGATATCTATTTTAATATCGAGACAGTTTGCGTCAGTAAAATAGGAGGATATGAAGGTGCTCTTAGCGAAATGAATCGCTTTCTTAAATGATATAACAAATAATAACGATATTTCTGTGGATAGAATTCTGAATAACAAATAGGGATTCTACTGTTCCTTTAGCCTTTTGAGCGCAAAGGGTTCTCTTCAGCTCCATTTTTTTTTTTTTACTGGAGTAAAATATGAAGTTTTTGATTCTCCAATACAAAGGTAATTCAGATTTTTAGAACTTATTCGGTGGGATGGGTTTCTGTGAGAGTGATATTATTGCCCGATATTAGCCCCCCAAAAAATGCAGTCATATCACATATGAAAAGGCATCACATAGAAAAAGGCATCCTTATCCCTTACGTGACACATTCAGTAACTCCTTCAGTACGATGACGTGTTTATTATTCATATTATTTACTACTTATATTCTTACTAATTATTCATATTACTTACTACTTATATTCTTACTACTTTCAGATGAATTATTTCAGCCTAGGATAGACTTTTGCAACTGGAGGGTTAGTTACAGCATTCATATCGCTCCTCACTACTAAAGGTCCTCAGTGTGAATGAAATCGTCTGGAAGTAGCAAGAACCAACTATTATTCGAGTCGTGGAACTGAAACAACTAGAATTTCTGCTAACTACACGACCCTCTAGTTCAACTATAACTCTCCAACCAAAGGTAGAGTTCCATTGCTCTTTCCACTGACCTGGACCACCGTTTAACATATACCTTTTTACCTGTACTGCAACTCTCCTTCTTACTCTCAATACTATCACATTAACTTTGCTACAACTTCTGCTGTCCATCCGTAGTACTATTCCTACCAACCCAAACAGCCGCTAACTACATCACCTTTGCTACTATTGGAACTACCGAGCCTTAGTATTATTCCCGTTAACCAAAGCCGCTGCTAACTAGATCATCCTTTGCTACTACTGCAAGTACCAGTCTTAGGTCCCACCATCGGTACTATTCTCATGAGTGATTTAGCTACGGTGATTAAACATGAACCTCGTTAGCGGCAGCCAGCTATAGCACTGACTCTCGACGACGCCACACACTCCCACCCACCCACCCACCCACCCACACCCACAAATTAATTGCATTAGGTGTCAACGGGTTCCTGCCGATACACTTGCTCTTACGTACCCAAGCAACTCACAAGGCCAGGGTGCTTTTGATGTCGGGCTCCCCTGATGGCGTGTCTGCTTACTTGCTCGCTTCTCTTTCTTGGATCTTTTCTCTCTG
>JAGKTI010024611.1:0-14308 GCA_018397915.1 Birgus latro | reverse complement strand
CCAATGAAAAATACCAAATCACACCAAGTGTAAACATAAGGCAGAGTATTTAATACAATAGCGTGAACAAATTGAAGTCCTAACATTGTTTTTAGATTACCAACAAGATTAAAGTTGAAGGAAACCTAATTATGCAACTGACAAACATTGTAAAGACAATGGTGCTTAGAAAATTTATGAAACTTTTTAGTATTTTAGAACCTGAGGCAAGGGTACTTAGAAAAAGTATTCAACTTTTGAAGTTGACACCTGGGTTGTAGGCCCATAGTCTTTATTGGAGAAAGTCTGGAATCACAACTCAACTAGGATTGTGGATCCATAGACTTTATTGAAGATCCTCCACAGAAACAAAGTTGAAATGTGGGTTGTGGGTCCATAGTCTTTATTGGAGAAAGTATATGGAGTGACAACCCAATGTGGGTTGTACTCACATAGACTTTATTGAAGAAACTCTATGGACTGAAAACCCAACCTGGGTTGTGGGTCCATAGAATTTATTGGAAAAAAAAAAAGTTGAAACGTAGGTTAAGTCCATAGACTTTATTGAAGAAAAGTCTATGGAGTGACAACCCAACCTGGGTTGTGGGTCCATAGGCTTTATTGAAGAAAGTCTGTGGAGTGACAACCGAATAAATGGAGTTAACCCAATCTGGGTTGTAACTCCATAGACTTTATTGGACAACCTTCATGTAAACAAAGTCGAAACATGGGTTGTGGGCCCTTAGACTTTATTGAAGAAAAAGTCTATGGAGTGACAACCCAACATGGGTTGTAGTCCCATAGACTTTATTGAAGAAACTCTGTGGAGTGAAAACCCAATATGGGTTGTAGGTCCATAGACTTTATTACCCCCCCCCACACACACACACACACACACACACACACACACACACACACACACACAAAGTTGAAACCTGGGTTGTAAGTCCATAGACTTTATTGAAGAAAAGTCTATGGAGCGACACCCCAACCTGGGTTGTGGGTCCATAGGCTTTATTGAAGAAAGTCTATGGAGTGACAACCCAATCTGGGTTGTAACTCCATAGACTTTATTGGACAACCTTCATGGAAACAAAGTCGAAACATGGGTTGTGGGTCCTTAGACTTTATTGAAGAAAAGTCTGCGGGGTGACAACCCAACATGGGTTGTGGGTCTTTAGACTTTATTGAAGAAAGTCTGCGGGGTGACAACCCAACATGGGTTGTAGGTCCATAGGCTTTATTGGACAACACCACAAAGTTGAAACCTGGGTTGTGGGTCCATAGACTTTATTGAAGAAAGTCTGTGGGCTGAAAACCCAACCTGGGTTGTGAGTCCTTAGACTTTATTGGAAAACTTCCACAGAAACCATTGAAACGGGTTTTGAGTCCATAGACTTTAGTGAATAACCTTCACAGAAACGTGTTGAAAAGTGTGTTTTGGGTCCGTAGACTTTATTGGAGAACTTCTACATAAAGTTGAAACTAGGATTTGGGCTCCATAGATTTTATTGGAGAAACTTCACAAAGTTTAATAGTGTACAGGGTTGCATTTCATTAGACTTCTTAGTCAAAACCTGTTGCACATTTGGTACCCCCAACTGTAAAGGTGATGTAGATTATGGTAGTATTAGTGTTTGGTACTTTATGGTTGACTTACAGTACCCTTCATACATGTAACAGTATCTGCTGATATGTGGTTCATTCAGTACCAGTCAGCTCTTATTTCTTGTTCATTTGCACGTGTGTTCTTTATGTATGTTTAACAATCTTTATTTCATGTTCAACAGTTCCATATTCGATGTATTTGTGCATCAGTTCTTCATCAACATAGCCCATCAAATTGAGACATCAGCTTTTTATATATCTAGTATATTTAGTACTTACTTGCAACATTTTTGGTGGTCATCCATGTTCTAAGTTTTCGAATTCTCTGCATTCATATAGTTCTCAAGTTTCTGTTCTAATGTTCACTCCTTGACCTTTCCTCACCTAGGTAGTTTGGATGTTGTGTATATGACCTGTCACTGGTCATGCTGTTGTAGTAGTAGCATAGTACTACTACAGTATAGTATATAGTAGCATAGCATACAGCAGTGGTATACTATGGTATAATAGTACTGCAGTATAGCAGTAGTGTGTGTAGTATAGTTTAAGTGTAGTACTGTAGTGTAGTATTGTAAGTATATAGTATAGTAATATGGTACAGTATGTAGTATAATAGTGTATAGTAGTTTAATATTTATAGTATATAGTATAATAGTACTGTATAGTAGCATATAGTATAGTAGTATATAGTAGTATATTATAGTATAGTAGTACAGTATAATAGTATGTATAGTACTTTAGTATGTACAGTCATCAGCCTTTAAGGTCCACTGCAGGACCGACCTATCCCTACAGAAGCAGGGACGATACAACCATGTATCTCTACCCAGTGGCTTAGGCTGTCTGGTAGAAACTGCATGTAGGGTGACGAGTGTATAGTCTAGTATAATTGTATGTACAGTGTAGTATGTAAGTATAACATTGTATAGTATAGCAGCAGTATAGTATAATAGTATAGTATGTATAGTGTAGTATAATAGTATAGTGTAGTAGTTTATAGTATAGTGTAGTAGTATAGTATAATATGTATAGGCTAGTATTATAGTATGTACAACGTACTAAGTATAGTATAGTGTGTATGTAGTATAGTATGAGTAGTGTGTTTGGTGTAGTATAGTATAATATAGTATGTATGGTGTAGTAGTATAGTATGTATGGTGTAGTAGTATAGTATGTATAGTGTAGTAGTATAGTATGTATAGTAGTAGTATAGTATGTATAGTGTAGTAGTATAGTATGTATAGTGTAGTAGTATAGTGTAGTAGTATAGTGTAGTAGTATAGTATGTATAGTGTAGTAGTATAGTATGTATAGTGTAGTAGTATAGTATGTATAGTGTAGTATAGTATGTATAGTGTAGTATAGTATGTATAGTGTTGTATAGTATAATAGTATGTATAGTGTAGTATAGTATAATAGTATGTATAATGTATAGTGTAATAGTATGTATAATGTATAGTGTAATAGTACAGTAGTATGTATAGTGTATAGTATAATAGTATAGTATATTAATATAGTGTATAATAGTATAGAGTATAATAGTATAGAGTATAATAGAGTATAATAGTATAGAGTATAATAGTATAGAGTATAATAGTATAGAGTATAATAGAGTATAANAGTATGTATAGTGTAGCAATACAGTATGTATAGTGTAGCAATACAGTATGTATAGTGTAGCAATACAGTATGTATAGTGTAGCAATACAGTATGTATAGTGTAGCAATACAGTATGTATAGTGTAGCAATACAGTATGTATAGTGTAGCAATACAGTATGTATAGTGTAGTAGTATAGTATGTGTAGTGTAGTATAGGATTATAGTAGTACAATATAGTATGTATAGTTTAGTTGTATAGCATCAATAGTTTAATATAGTATACATAGTTTAGTGTAATATAAGTATATATATGTATAGTATAAGTATATATGTATATGTATAGTACAGTATAAGTATATATGTATAGTACAGTATATGTATAGTAGTGTGTACAGTAGTGTTAGTTGCAGTGGCAGTGTGTGTGTAATATAGTTGTAGTTTGTACCTTTCCAACTCCATCTTCAGGTTGAAATTAGAATTGGTATGTTGGCAGAGATTTGGGAAAAATACTGATGGCAAGTTAACCAACCTCACTAAGATGACTGTTTTTGCTATCTTCCTATACCTTTAAGCATAGGAAAGAACTAAGCTAGCTTGATTCTGCCCCCATACAGTTTTATTCAGCTTTAGACCTGTTAAATATGGGTTGGAATTTATTTACTCTATCATTTATTCCCCTTTAGTTTGCCAGATTAGGGTTGGGGAGACTTCTGGCATAGGAGTTATAAAAGATCAAGGTAAATAGAATACAGTAGTGTGTCTTTGGGTTAATGGATCTAAATGTTACTATTACTATTATTTCTATTATTATTATTAGTTATACATTGTTATTGTTAATCTTGGTGGTGATATTAGGGTGTGTTCTATTTGTCTAATTCAAAAGACCTCAGATTTTTCCCTTTTCACCTTGATGCTCTGGTAAGTTATGCACTTAAATAGATTAAGGTATACACACAAATGAAGGACGATGTAAACCATAAAAGAAATTTAGAATATACCTGAATCCTCCTGTTTAAGTTATCAGTAGCTGAATAAAATAGTAAGGATTAGCAGTAATGAAGGATGTCATCATAGTGAAGAGGTTAATGAAGGTTAAACAAATCTTGTATTTTTTTTTATTGGCAGTTTTACAGCACGTTAGGGGTGGTTGGAGCGAGCCATTGTTCACCCATAAGTCTGATCTTGTGTTGAAAGGTTTGATTAACGTTGGTGAGTATCTGTTTTATTTCTTTATCAACAGGCAGGCTCTCTCCTTCCCCTCACAGGTGGTTTGGCGGTGGCAGTAGGTAGTTTTATTTATCCAGCTCCCATTATCAGGCTCTCTCCCTCCTGATGTGTGGTGGCCATGGTAGGTGGTGGCAGCATTTTTTCCAGCTTCAACAGACAAGCTCTTTCTTTCCCTTATAGGTGGTAGTAGTAGTGACAACAGTGACAGCAGTGACACTGGTGGTGATGGTGGTGGTTTGATGGTGGATGCCAGCCAAGATCCACTCACTCTGGAAGGTATGGTGACTTAAGTTAGGTATCCTCTGGGACAGTATGTGAACACACATTTAGAGTTCTCATTTTAAGCCAGATGCATTCTAAATTTTCCATGCAACTAGTCACATAAATTGGGGGAAACGTACAAATCAGCTCTAAGGGTAACCATGGAAGTTTAAGTTCTTCTGTTAGTGGACTTGGCAGTAAATAAAAAGCCACTTATGTGAATCGTGTAATATACAGGGTGGTTCATATATGATTGCAGTTTATGTTGCAGGGGCTGCTTGTTCAAATGTTACCATTGTCAGCCCTGTATTATTTTCAGTTGCATATAACCTTTCATATCTTATTGTGTCTACATATATCCAGTGATTGCATGGTTGATTAGGGATTTTACAATTAGCTCAAAATACATGTAGTTCTCACAGCAGGTCAAGATTAATTATATGTGAACCACTCTGTATATGGTATATACCTAGTACTGTACTGAAGGTATTTGTAGATATATATTAGCATAAATTTCACTCAGTTGTCAGGACCAACTTGCCTAACCCAAGGCTCCTACACTTCTATGGGGCAACATAGGATTGGATGATGGTTGGATTAGCATAAGTTAGAGCATCATTAAATTATGAAAGATTAGTATAGTATTTGACAAGACAGCCAGTGACTTCATAAGCTGATTATGTAACAGTTTTAGCCCTTCAGAAAATACTAAGCTTTGTAATTGATGAGCCATTATTATACAGTCCCTCCCTCCAAGGGATTGCAGTACACTTCCCCCCCCCCAAAAAAAAAAAAAACAGAATACTATCAAACAAAATTGCCATAAAAAATACACCTGTATGCAGTTACACCAAAATAAATTATATATATATATATATATATATAAAAATGCTCTCTTCTCAGAGCATAGTAACGTCACGAAGCCCTCCACAAACCTCCCCACAGTACATCACAAACCTCCACAAACCCCACACTGTCACAGACTACTACACATACCCCCACTCTCATCAACCCCTCCACAAACCCTCCCACAAAGTTGCATACCTTAACAATACATAAGACTGCTCCCCCCCCCCAATACAACAAACCCTTCCCCAACACTTACCCCCCTCCTAAAAAAAAAAAAATGCTTCTTCCTATATAAAGTGCACTACTACTTCATTCTCCAGTTTCGTTCCAATGTGCAACAACTTATTTTTGTTTCCGCTTTTGTCGCCCTTTTCCGCTTTTGTCGCCCTTTTCCGCTTTTGTCGCCCTTTTCCGCTTTTGTCGCCCTTTTCCGCTTTTGTCGCCCTTTTCCGCTTTTGTCGCCCTTTTCCGCTTTTGTCGCCCTTTTCCGCTTTTGTCGCCCTTTTCCGCTTTTGTCGCCCTTTTCCGCTTTTGTCGCCCTTTTCCGCTTTTGTCGCCCTTTTCCGCTTTTGTCGCCCNCGCTTTTGTGCTGTAATGAACGCTTTTCTTTTCTGCTTTATACTTGTGATTTTTCATTTTCAGTACAGTATATTGTTTTGGATTTAATTAAACTCTAATGGTTTGCATGTGTTCAGCGTGTTCTGTACGATAGTTTTTACATTCTTTCCATCGTATTAATTCATCATAATTTTGATACTGTTTGATCAGTTTACATTAGTTCATTTGTTAGTCAATTTTATTTCATTTTTGCTTAGTTTTTTCCTTTGAGCATATGCACTTACATTACTTTGATTTTCATACTTGAAGTTTTTCCATTTTGTGGTTTCATTTTTGGGTATACTGTATTTATATTCAGTTTTTCATTTCATTTTAATCTTTTTTTATGGTTCAGTGGATGCTACTTATTCTTCCTATGTTTAGCCAGTTTTAACAATGGGGTTAGGAATTGTCATACAATGAAATGTGGAACAGTTTTTATTTATTGCTGAGGTACAGTGATGGAGAGATGAACTTATGTCAGGTCAGAGTAGGCCAAGTCAGGTTTAAATTAGGTCAAGTCAAGGTTGGGTAAGATCATGTTAGCTTATGTCAAGGTTGTCTTTTTAGGTAAAAAGCAGTCCATCTGAAGTAGTCTGTGTTCTTTGGTAAGCTGTTAGGCAAGCAGGCAGACATGGTGAAGGAGGTAATACTGATAGCTACAGGCAGGCAGCAGCAGTTGAAACTGGCAGCAACAAAGAGGCAGACAGGTAGGCAGCTCATGTAGATAAATGTACCAGACTGGTTCGAAAACGCAGTATGGTCAGTATGCACAGTTATACAAAATGCCAGTATTACCAAGTGCTGTATCCTGTCAGGGGTTAGTCAAAAGAAAAGGACCTCCTGGCAAATGTCCCCTCTGTAATGTCCTCTCCTCCCTTGACACTACCCTCCTACATATAGCCCATCTTGTTACTGGTCAGCTACATGTTACTACAGCATACATTCAGTTCACTCATACACATTCAGTATTTCTCAGATCTCAGCATATTTCTTAATTTTCTTTATCACTCAGTCTTTCTCATCTCCCAGTTCCCAAAATTTCATCTCTCCATAAAGCTTAGCCATTTCCATTAATCTCCACATTCAGTAACCTTTTATCCATCCACCTATCCCTCAGTCACTCCATGTACATTTCCGAGTTAGCTTTCCACTGCCATTTCAACTGTGTCCCTTCTCGACATCCATACTTTGAAGTATTGGAGCTATTGTTTGTCCACTTTAACTGTTTTAATGTTTGTTTATTTTCTTAGCTTTTTTTTTTTTAAACTTTGCATCAGAAAAGGGTAATACTGTATAAAGGCCTAACATCTTTCCCATAACTCATTGTTACTTGTAAATCAGTTTTATAACTCTGTGGCAGAAAAGACAATACTGTGGTGTACTCTACCATTGCATCCTTTCCATTGCACTTTGCCCATCATCCTCATTTTAATGTTTAATGCTTAATATTCGAGATTGAGAATTTTAGGCCAAGTTAAAGTGGACGGCATATAGCACTGTATTTTTATGTTATCCTCTTCCTGTATTTGGACCCTATCCATGCCAGTTATTAGTGGAATTAGCATTTTATAACTTACGCACATATATCCTGCCATTGCTTTCAAAACCCTTCCAACTCTCCTTTGTTACACTGATTAGTTCAGTTGTTCTCTTTGAACTGGCATACCATTCATTACTACCACACCAATTGCTTGTCACTCACCATACCCTTCACTTTGCTGTGTATCATTGTTGGAACTAGTATAGTCGTACAACACTTCATACATACAGTACCATACCTATTCCTTTGTTTTTTATTAACTCATGATGTCCATTTTAATTCCTGTTCATACTTTTTTTTTTTTTTTTTTTTTTTTTTTTTTTTTTTTAGTGTACAGTCATACAGCATTTCCTTGTGATCAGTTTGATCTCCCCCTAACTTTTATCCCTCTAACATTATCTCTGCTCCACTGAAGTCCAATACATTGTGACTAAGCTAGTTCATAGACATTTATCTCTATATATGCCTCCAAACATACCTGTTTCCTTTCACTTAAGTTTTTCTCTAGCATCATCCAGGATTCACTGCTGTACAGTGTAACAGTTTATGTACTGTCATCTAACATTCCCTAGATTCCTACATATACTGTGTGTTTCTTATCACTCAAACCCCTTGCCACTTCCCTCGTTTCACTTTCTTCTCAGCTTTAGACTTCGTACATTGTCATGTACCACTTTGTTCACTGACATCGTTTCATGTCATTGGACGCAGTGCCCATTCTGCTTCAGTTCTCATCTTTGTTCATACTGTTTGAATACTAATCTTATTCCATCAGCTTGCCTCTAATTGGTCTGCCTGTATAACCATTACCTTGCCTTTCATTTATTCAGTAAATTCAAGTTTCTTAACCCTATTTTCCACTAATAATCTGGAATTAGGAAAATCCACAAGAACAGGCATAAAGACAGTTAATGTCAAGTTAAATGAGCAACACAATCTTCTAAATATTTCATTTCTCTCATCCACCCAACAGGCAGATATTGTTTTTCAAGCAGACAGTTTCCTTTACAGACTAACCTACATTCATCTTAAAATCATCTTCAGAACCACTCCCTCCCAGCATTCTGTCTCACTTTCACCACTACATCCACCACCACTTTTTCAAACTCACTTCTCTGCCAGTGCTGCTCACCACACACACTTTCACTACCACCACACATCTCCACATTACAAACTAGCATATGCTTTTTCTCTCACTTCATTACCTCATCCCCATCATGCATATCCTTCAACTTTATGGCAGTCATATGATACAATTACTTGTTCATGAAGATGAAGAATTCTCCTAATCATAATTGCAATGTTTATATACAAGTAGTAGATACTGCATACCACCCCAAAAACAGTTTGTCAGCTTAAAATTACTGCATTTTCAAATGATCAACTTTTCAGACCATAATTCATATGATGGAAAGATAAGACATTTGTGACAACCCATGATATTATTCAGTTATAGAAACCACTGCTAAAATCTCAGTTACTTGTTTACAGACTTCCATTAAATTACTTTCAAACTGCATATAGGATGGTAAGTGCTGTATTAGACTGATAACCTAGGAACATAAGAGTACAGGGAGTTAGCTCCTTCAAAGCTCAAGGTTCTTTCTAATTTCTAGCCAACTCCACATTTATCAAGCTTTGGAAAAAAATTACTAGAGCTGAACCTTGCAAGAAAAATTAATGTACAGGGTGATCAAAAGTCAGGACACAGTTCTTTGGTTTTGGACTATTGCCCCATACTGGAGGTAGGTAGAGTGTATTATTTTTATTCTTTTTTATAGCAGTCATCCCAATCTTTCCAACATACATGGTAGAAAGAATAAATCAGTGGCAGTCTTGCAAACCCTTTCAGTATGAATGCTGTCCACCAAACAAACCATCTTATGTTCCAGAGAATATACGTTAAAATTTTGTTCAAGTACATTGTATGTCAAGAACACAGTAGTTCGTTAAAAGTTTGCACCTCTGAAGACATTGGGCAAAATTAGATCGAGCAAAAATGTGTAAGACAAGTTCTCAAATGCAGAGGTTGGTGCTTTAAGTTTCCTGCTTTTAGGAATTTCAAAAACTGTTGCAGTGGTTTTATTTCTCTACTCATTGTGAAGATAGACCAGTAATAATCAATTTACACCAAGAATGTTAAGGTACATTACCCTGATTAATGAATATAGCATGAAATATGTCCTGACTTTTAACTTTGCAGCTATGCCAAAAGTAAGGTTGACAAAAACAATGTACATCACCGGATATAAAGGCAGAGTGTAGGTAATTGTCCACTCGTCGCTGGAGGCAGGCATGTTGGCTGGCATCTGTTCTATCTGTAATAGGTGGCAGTAGTAATTAAATTATTACTAACAATTTTATGATTCTACAGTATCACACTCATAAGTAGAAGACAATTTGCAAAATTTCAAGTATTAGTGTTACAGTGTCATGAATTGCTCAGTTGGAAGAATGATAATCACATACTGATATTTAAGTCATATCCAAACTACCTTTACTCAAATTTCTCTCAATCCTAATTGCTATCTTTGCAACAAAACTAATTGTTTGAATATTCCTGCATTCAAAATATCTTATGAAAATATCCCAGTGAAATATTTCACTACAGTATATGAACTGCCAGACAAAATGCCCAGCCACTCCCCTAGAGCAGTGGTTCCCAGACTGGTGATCACAGCATTTTCAAGTGGTCAGTGGTGCAGTCACATCTGAAGTCAGGTGATGGAAGATGTGACTGCAGTTTTATTTTTCAGGGGCATTATTCTATTTGTGAGGAATCTCTGAAGCAACTTTTTTCTTCTTTCAGTAATCTTGTGCAAAGCATGCCCACAGGCAGTGCAAGATCATTTACTCGAAGTTACTCATTTGCCTTTGATACTTTTCATAATGAAGAGGTTGACAGTTTGGGGCAAAAATGGGATACGGTACTAGTATCAACCACTTGGCTTTTTGGGTGTTTCAGCTTTGTCCGCCTTTTTTAACAAGTTTATATTTAATTTGAGTATTCAGTTGAACAAGTATAATTATCAGTTTAACATGGAAAATACCCTTCTGTACCCTTTTCTATTTCGACTGATACTGGTACCCCACTTTGTAGAAAAAATGCAGTTTCAGCTGTATGCGTTTATTCAGTATGTGCAGACACTACAACTTTTCATTTTTATCACTTTTTTTCAACATGCTCAGAGTGGCTCATTTCTTATGGAGATGTAGACGGGGCACCATAGTTATTGTATTTAGTCCGAGGAAGCCACAGGAATGTTTGGGAACCCCTACCCTAGATAGAGTGCCTATACTGTATTTTTTGCACCAAATCCCATTAACCAAATCAAGAGTTTGATCTGAATTCTGTTTTACTATTGCTGGATACAGCATGTACTTGGAGGGAGGAAGACTAATGTCACATGAGTGACCTTCTATGGCTACTAAACATAACCTATGTATTGAGTTTTTTTTATTCAGTAGTTCTGTTGCAGGCACTGTGCTGGTTTAAGTTTGAGTTTATTATGACTGGATATGTGCACTGAAGAGGGTGACAAGTCTGAGAGGATTAAGCCTGTATGGCTGCATGACAACCTACATAATCTATGTTTTTTATGCAGAATAACGCAGATGAAAGCCATACCTAACAGGCAGTTGTTCAAAGCAACAAATGATGGGATTAGGGAATATATTGTCAGGGAAGTTGTCATATCATTAAATGTAGAAGTAGATCACTTGTGGAGGACAATGCGAAGTCTGCCTGAGAGGCCATGGTAACATTTTTTTCATACAGTGTGCTCTAAGGAAATACAGTTTTATTAGATTGTCTAATGTTAAATGATTTGGACTGATTCCTGCCCTGAGGTTCCTACACTAACAAGGTAGTATGGAATTGGCTTCAGTGTCAGTATGCAGGATATTAATGTTCCATGGCAATTGACTGTACAAATGCAATAACAGGAAACATCCTCATCTGATGTTAACTCACTCTACGCAGATCAATGTTGTACTTCAACCTCAACACCCAGTTACCTGTCACATCCTCATGTCAGGTGGTGTGCTTTATCTTTCCATCAGCAGCACACATCCCCATTTCACCACCTGCAATGTTACTACAGGTTAGTGGCAGGAGTGGAATAATTAAGCCAATCATTTAAAAACTATACACATTTTGAGGCTATTATTTTAACTCCCTTTTTTAAACCTCTGGCTGCAGTGAGTCTGGAGGTTGATCATCACATGCTAGAATACAATACGATGTCCTTTATTCCAAGGAAAAATATATACTGTACTGAAATTTTGATAATTACTCAAGTTTAAAAGCCGAAGTAATTTGCAGCCAGATATTTAAGCCATTAGTATTAGTCTAAAATTGTGGAGCTGTGTTAATGTGTTGATCATTTCACTGAGCATACTGGTAATATTCTTCCACCTGTTCTTCGTTTCTGGATTCTGCCTCACGCCACCCTTAGGTAAAATATGTATTAGTCTGAAGCTGATTTATTTCCAAGCTATCTGTTATTTTCAAGTTTGATTAGTGACAGTAACCAACTTGTGTTGAGATATATTCTTATCAGGTATTATTAGCCAATATTAAAATTTAATCATTATGGTAGACCTGCAAGTTTAAATTTTGTAAAGCTGCAGCAAAGATTTATATGCATTGTACAGCCATAAGTTACTTTTATCAGACTTGTCTAGAAATAAAGTACCCATACTAAAAGGAAAGTTACCCCTTCACATCCACTTTGACACCAGTCACTTCATCAGTTTTTGTCATTGGCAGCTAATTCAAATTCTTCAGTGACCATGTCAATATCTGCAATGTTGAGCAACCATTCACCCATCTTTCCCTCCCTTGTCAGGATTGAATTCTCTCTTGACCCCATGTGTAAGCATCTGCAAAAATCCATATTCCATTTTGTAATATCTATGCTGTTACTTTTATGACAGTTTATATTCTGGTACATTTTAAGCTTACTGATTAAGGGGGAAAAGACTACAAACAAAACTTATTGGCTTTTTTTTTTAAAGTAGAATAAAATGCAACAAATCAGGATTTAATTACCTCATCTGCAGCAACCACAAAGCTGGACTTGTAACATATCTCTGCATCGGCAAACCTGTATCTGCATCAACATCCTTAGTCATCATCTCTGCACCAGCATCCTAAATTTTCAGCTTCAGGCCATCCTCTCTTCCTGCCATTAGCAGCTGTGATAAGGTAAATTATATCATAGTTTAATGGTCGGTCCCAATCCGCTGATTTTGTGTGTGCTCTGGGCATAGGCTTCACAGCCTGCTATCAAGCCCCAGCTGTCCTCCTACATACCATACACCTCTATGTGTCACCACTTCGGTGCTAACACCCACAGTCCATATTGAATACATGCTAAGGCTGTCTCACACAAGACCGGTGTATTGGTATTAGCGGGGGTATTTTTACGACATGTCGGCAGGTCTCCTGGTAGATCAGTAAAGCCTGATTTAATGAAATTCAAATCCTTAAACTGTTCCCCGCCCCAGTGGGGATTTAAACCTGGGTCCATTACGACTGCAGGCCACCTCTCTACTGATTTATGCAATTATATTCCTGCTATCTTCAGTTGTGTGGACCTTCAGGAGAGAATTTTCAAACTGGAGGGGTTAGTTATAGTTTTCATTAACCCTTTCACAACTAGAGGGTTTTTGCCTGTAAAACTGTCTGGTAGTAGCAAGAATACAAAAACTCATGGTTGTGAAGGAATTAACAGCTAAGACTTCAGTAATGCAAATTTTAACAAGGATTTACTCCGCTGGTAAGTTATTCAGATATTTGCATCTTTCACAACAGCAAAGGAGTCATCTAGTTGTACCTTATAGTCATCTGCTGCTGTCGCCACCAGCCCGAAGCTGTCCTCCCTTCATAATAGTCCTGGAGCCATCTTCTCTTGTATCAGCTGTGATAAGATTATTATATAATTGTTAACTCATACTAGCATCATGAGCTAAAACTAATAGGCATTCATAGTAAATGTACAGTATTATAGAAAAGAATACAATGAGAAGAACTTCATTCTAGTGAAGAGATTAAGTTTGCATTAATAGAATGCTTTCATTAGTTGATAATATGGTAGTTGCAGGAATGTTTTAAATTAAGTACTGTGATGCAAAGAACTGATTTAAATTATCACCTCAGCTGCATCAGTTGTCAAGTCAGCAGTGGTGGAAGTGTTGGTCAGTGGTATGTTGCCCTCACTGTTCTCAGCAGCTCCCATCACCAATACCATCCATCTGTGGTATGACCAATATATACTAATGTTTATGTTTAATTGTATAATGTCCATATTTCATTAATACAGTATTTGAACAATGGATATAATTATAAACTTGAACAGTGTAGTTGAATCTAAACAATATGCAGTAAATTTGTATATAGAAACCTTAGTTGCAGCAACAGCAGAGTCAGCATCCTTAATCAGCTCGAAGCGAAGCAGTTCTCCATCCATCGCTTCCACCCCGGAGCCGTCCTCCATCCATCGCGTCCACCCCGGAGCCGTCCTCCATCCATCCATCGTGTCCACCCCGGAGCCGTCCTCCATCCATCCATCGTGTCCACCCCGGAGCAGTCCTCCATCCATCCATCGTGTCCACCCCGGAGCCGTCCTCCATCCATCCA
>JAGKTI010024609.1:0-14309 GCA_018397915.1 Birgus latro | reverse complement strand
ATATGTTTATGAAATTCTGTTGCAACAATGTGGTGACTTCGCTTTCCTAGTGCTGATTGTTAGTTACTATATTTATTAATAAAAAATCTTCCATTTGTTTTGGCCATGTGGTGTTCATATAATATAACTATTATCCCAACTTTATTCCCACTAAGAAATGAGGTGGGAAGGCTCAAAAATGGGGAGTGGTTATGCCATCAGTAGAGTGCCCAGTGAATTGGGTCACACATCATTTTGCTCATCATTCAAGATTTCTGAGTTTTTTTTTATTTTATTTTATTTATTTTTTTTTTATGTGACCGACTCTAGGTATAGGCTTTACAGCCTGCTATCAAGGCCCAGCAGTCCTCCTACATACCATACACCTCTACATGTCATCACTTCGGCACTAACACCCACCATCCATATTGAATACATGCTAGGGCTGTCTCATACAGGACTGGTGTATTGTTATTAGCGGGGGTATTTTTTACGACATGTCGGCGGGTCTTCTGGTAGATCAGTAAAGCTTGCTTTTAATGAAATTCAAATCCTTAAGCTGTTCCCTGCCCCAGCCGAGATTTGAACCTGGTTCCGTAGGACTTCAGGCCACCTCTCTACCTGTCTGTGTCTCTTTCTGTCTGTATTTAGTTATCTGATCAATCTATCTGTAGCCAGATGTTTTATGCTCATAGAGGTTGGCCACAAACAAACTGCCTCCATGTCACCTTGTCCTCCACCTTCAGACTGCCCTCCCTCCAAGTTACACCACACTCATTTATATACTTCTTTTCATCCCTTCACTTTATCTTCATTCTCCTGCTCTTCTTCTTCCCTTTCACCTCACTCATATACATCTCATCAAGTTACCCTAGTCTCTTGATTCTCCATTCATTGTAAGTGTGCTTAATTGTCTTCTCAGCTCAAGACCAATCCATCAGCTGCCAAGTTAAAAGAGAGGTGCAGTGCTTGTTATATGCATCTCTTTCATGCAGTGTTAATCACATTACTTTAAATGTTTTTGGTACATTAGGTTTCTCTTGGCCATACTGAAACTGCCCTGCTGAAGCTGATAGGAAATGCAGAGTAGGTAATTCTCATCCAAAAAGATCAAGAATAATGTTATAGTACTTGTATAATAATTTCTCCTGTAGGTGCTGTCAGCAGTGAATGTACAATATGCAGCTCTGGTACGCTATCAGGATGAGACTGGAGCCTTCAGAATGTGGCCAGAGTCTGAACCCAGTGTGTGGCTCACTGCATATTCATTGAGGACACTCTGGCTTGCCAACTTTCAGGTCAGATGCCTTTCTGTCTATGTTTTATGAACTGTAAAAGAATTCTGGTTCTATATGGAGTGAAATAATTGTGCTTTGTAGTGATTTTTTGGTTATGTATTTGTGTTTCTTATCAACATTATTCTGTCACCAGGAACTTCACTTTGTACAGTGCCACCAGCCTAGATTTGCCAGCAAACTATGTTCAAATCACAATTCCTTTTGATTCCATTGTATGCCTTGTTGTGGTCGAAAATCGCATCATATTACTCATCAAAATGAGGGTCTCAGTTTTCTGGCCCTGCAAAAACTTCCTTTTTTTAATTATCATTTTTATGTATTTTATTGGTTTTTCTGTCTCAGAATCTGTTCAAGTACAGTAACCACTTTCAGTATGATGTTGCATATGTGTTTGTTCATGATATTAAGGGATAGTGTACAGTATAATTGGGTGAAATTTGAGAAGATTTAAATTTAGTTCTGTTTTATGGAAAGGCAAACCTTACCTCTGCCTGCTTTGGAAGCTTGCTTGTAGCCTGTGTGTTAATCCATTATTTCACCATCCAGGACTGGGAGAACCTGATCTACATCGACCCTTTGATAATCAATAATGCCACAACCTGGCTTCTGCAGTACCAAAACAGCCTGGGTGCATTCACTGAGACTCCAAACTACACTCACCCACTTGACTCCAAGGCTAATCCCACAGTTAGTCTTCAATTTTTTGTATGTACTGTGTCGTATACAGGTAGTAGATACCAGACATGCACAGTATTTTCATCTGTGTCTTTTAGATAAAGGGTTAAAAGGATCTCTACACTTTTTCTCATAATTGGTGCCCTTTTATTGTTCAGGTTACCATTAGGTGACTTTATACAGCTTGGACAATCCCATTCAGATCTGTCTTATACACAGATTCCCAAATCCTCCATGTCACCTTGTTATCTGCCATCAGATTGCTCTTCCACCAAGTCATCCCAACCTTTTACTTAGCAAATAAAAGGGGTAATAATATCCATATAGAATTTACAGCCTAACTGCTGTCCAATTTATTTAGAAGTTTCTGGAGCCAGGCCAAAATAGAAGCCAAGGAATTTGATCCCCCAAACCACCAAACTGAACCATAATGTCATTACTAGACTACTTCTTGGAGCTTCCCTCTGCTGAACATCACCCGGGCAAGCAAAATTATCATCAGGTGCATCTGTTTTGAAAACTGCTATAGACCCTGGTGGTCTGATGGCTACAATGCCCCATTGGGAGTTAAGGCCTTGCGTAGATTTGATCCCCAAGAGTTGACTGGAAATTTTTTCACTCAAGTAATACCATCCATCCATCCACCATCATCCAGTCCTATGTCGCCCCATGAGGAGCATACGAGCCCAGGGCTAGGCAAGTTGGTCCTGACATTTAAGATGAGAGTGAACCATAGGGAATTGGCTGGTCATTAATCCTTAAATACACTGTCCTTCACTATCGTAGCCAAGACTTGTGCTGCTACACTTAGAAGGAGGTAAAATGGAATTGTTTTTATAACTTTTTAGCATGATAAAGCCAAAGATTCTGTCACTAAAAAAAATTTCACTGCATGCTTAGTTCTCATACCAGGTGTGTTACATTGGGAGTAGTTTCAAATAAAGATTAATTGGAAAGTCATAAGAGAGGAGACAAAAAATATTAGTTATGGAAAGTGGATGATGATGGTGATTTTTTTGGTAATGGTGATGATGATGATGGTTGATTTATATGAAACAACAGTTTCCTCCTCATATCATAGAAACAAGAGGAGAATAATTTACTTTTGCTATTTCCATTCTTACACCAGTTTACCATGCCCCTTGAATTCAGCACTACTCTATACTGTATTCCTGCTATCTCCAGTAGATGATAATAATCATAGGAGGGACTTTATGATCCGGAGGGGGTAGATGTAGCCACCTTTAACCCTTTTGCTAATGGAGGTCCTTCGTGACTTGAACAAATTCATCTAATGGCAGCCTGAGTAAAATGAAGACAAACAGTACCCCTGTGGAAACAGGAAAAGGTTGGTACTCTTCTCGTTATTTCCAGTCTTGCATCAGCTTACCATTATCTTAACCCTTTCACACCAATTCTTTTATTCTGGCTGAAAAACTGTCAGTTATAAACAGATTCGGAAAGACCTCTAGCAGTGAAGGGATTATTGAAGGCTTTGTCTAACCCTTAGAGTTTTTCAGCTTTTCCTGGACTGAATAAAATTATCAAAAAGTGGGAATGATAAAATGAAACAGACATCACCTGGATTGAAGGGGCTAAACTGGTCCTTTGTATACTTATATTTTCTTTCTACCTCAGCCCGCCAATGTGCTGGCCCATGACGGATACAAGAATGTGTCATTAACAGCCCAGGTGGTGCTTACATTGGCTCAGATTCTACCAGGCTTGTATGGGGACACACGTAGCAAGGCCAGCATTGCAAAGGCCAACGCCGTCAAGTAGGTCTGCACACATTTCTCATGCCTCTTGCTGGATGTAAATAAGAGACATTATTGTGGCTTTGGAGATCTCAGCATCTCTTCCTTAGTGATTTATTATGCACATTACATCTCATTATCCTCTTGCATATTATTGATGTGAACTACGTTGATATTAAGAATATAAATAGCATATAAGAGAATGTTAAGGTGGAAGAGATAACATACGTCAGTAAGGAAGAAGCACTACAAAGTCTCCTATGTCTCCTACAGTATCGCCCTAAGTTTTTCATGGGGTTCAATGCAGTTCTCACTAACTAGCTTTTGCTAAATATGTGTAATAGATCCTGCACTTCACCCCTTGGTGAACCAGTAGATTTTTCTCACTGCCTGTCATCAGTGGGACACCCATAAGGAAAAAATTATTCGTGCAAGCACCGCTGGCATTTTGTGGTGGTCTTGGTGACTCATTTTAGGCTTAGATAGGTTGAGAATGTGGTAAGGCCATATATTCAGGGGAGGTTAGCTTGTGACTAGCCAGACCAGGAACTAGGAGTGGGATGAGGGATGCAACAAGACAGAAAACAAAAGAATCTATCCTAATACAGTAGTTAACTGATATGGATACTTGTTTGTCTTGGAAATTGTGTAGGATCCTTTATAAACAGTTTCTTGTAACCCAGGAAACCATTTACTTTCTTGGATGGCAACCTTATAGCCAACAAACAGACACTTGTTGGCATAGTGGGTTATGGCACTCCCACTGGATGTTGCCAGTGAGAATTTCAATCCAAGGAATGGCTGAGCTTCATTGCTCACGGAATGCTTTTTCCTAAAGTTTCCAGATAAAGTTGCTTAGCCTTGGACCTTTATGTTTTTGTTAGGATAATAAAGGATTGGTTGACGATGATGATGATAACAAGTACAGGGTATTTATTGTGGATCTCAGGATAGCAAGTTAGTGTACTGAAAGAGGAAGTGGTGGGCTACCTTAACTTGGAGGTGGTCTCAACTCCAGCAACACTTTCCAGCACAGCCTAATGTATATTTGGCAGAACTTCTTTGGCAGTTTATACATTAATGTAATTTCTAAGTAAAATAAAGTTTCAGTATCTGTATCATTGACTCCAGTTGTTTTGAGACAGTTCTTTCACTAGCTTATTTGCTTGGAGTGACAGTTACCAGTAATGCAGTAAGTGCACACTCAACCTCTTTACTTATGGTACAAAACTGTAAATACTTACCAGCATCTGCAATCGCAGTTACTTGGGGCGTGAACTGGACACTCTTACTGACCCATATGATGTGGCATTGGTGGCTTGGGCACTCACCAAGTCAGATTCAGGCAAGAAGGAGGCTGCATTCAGCAAACTTGACAAAATGAAAAGGGCAATAGGTGAGACAAAGATATTTCTTGTGTATTCCAATAATTATAACATAGATTGACTTCTGTGAGCATGAGAGTTATCTTCATCCATTCTTGCATTGTCTTGTGTTGTTTTATTCCATCACAGTATTCTTGTATTTATTTTAGAAACTTGCCGCCAAATTGTAGCGTACTTATTGAAGGCTTGCCCCTTCCAAGAAAATGGGACCATAAAAAAATTGCACTTTAACTAATCCTAAGTTTTTCCTTACTTATTGCAAACTTATACTTCCATTAAAGGAATTAGATAATTATAAGACAGTATTCATGTGACTGGCAGTATGGTTGGCCCTTTGATCACATCAGTAAGAGAACTGTAGCATATTACCACCTGTTTCAAATGTATCTTTTTTGGTACTTGTCTGCCAGATTTTAATATAGGGATACTGTACACATCTGGAAAGTGGAAAGGAAACTGTGCTAGAGGCTTTGAAATTCAGCAGTTGTGTGTGAGGTCAGCCAGAAGCCATTTTTTGTCTTCTCCCATCCACTGACTTACTAGCCCACCTACTGTCTGTTTTCTTCATTCACACTCTCCACTTCTTGGTGATGTCCACTTTAAGTTTTCAATTAAACTCCTCCTACTCATCCACAGGCAATAAGATCTACTGGTCAAGGGAGCCTGTGGAACTCAACAAAATTGTGCATGAGGACAGCCAGAAGCCATTCATCAAACCTAAAGATGATCAGAAGTGGGATGCACATGCCGTAGAGACAACAGCCTATGCCTTGCTGGTTTATGTAGCCAGGGAAGGAATTGGCATCATCCAGGAGAACATCGTTAGGTTCCTTGCTGTCATGAGGGAGCTTGATGGTGGACTTATTTCAACCTTGGTATGTGATATTTTACATGTACCTTTATGTTTTAGAGTTGTTCGTCACTCATTCAGTCTGGTGATGATGTTTTTATCTTAATTTTGCAAGCACAGGATAATTTTATGTCACACAGATAGTGAGGGAGTTTATTTAAGACCTCATCCAACCCATCTTATTCAGAAGTCCACCATGATTTAAATAAAATCATTTAGTTATTGCAAGAACAAAATGCATATGAAGCTTGAAAGATTAACAGATCATGCTCTTGAGTGTTCCCATTAGTTCCAGATGGATCCTAATGATTACAGTGCAGTTTTCAGAGAAAATTCTGTTAAGCCATTGGACATATGAGTCTCAAGAATCTATGGTAATTTCTGTTGAGTATATATAGTATATATCATCTTTAACTGCCATTCCATATTTATTCATTTCCTTCATGTCTTTAGTCTCTCATAACTTACAGGTTTTCTTTATGTTATTGTTTTTGCTTAACCCCAATCTGTCTGGGTGAGCAAATCTGATGACCATGGGTAAGCAGCTGCTTCTGTGGATCTGTCCTACAGATACAGTTTAGTTCTATAAATAAACCATGTAAACCAGTGCCCCATTTTGGTAAACAGTGCCTTACCAGGGTTGAACAAGCGTCTTTTCCCATGGCAAGATACAGGGAAATATGAAGAGGTTTGGCCTTTGGTTGGATGTCACAGCTTCCTTGGTCCTTTGAATTGCTGTACCATATTTGTCCATACATTCCCAACTCTCTTCCTCTCATAACTTTTATATTTTCTTTATTGTTTAATTACTGTAACATGTTTATTCACTTATTCCTTGTTCTTTGTCTCTCATGATTTAAACAGTACATTTTCTTTATTGTAATGTGGTGTATATCTCTAGACTTTTCCCTCTGGTGATGCCTGTTTCTTATTGATTTTAGGACAGTGTGGCTGCCATGGAGGCCTTAGTAGAGTATAGTTATCGGGCTCGCCTGCGTGATGTGACTGATATGCGCATCACGCTTGAACACTCAGCCAACCCTAACTTCACCATCGATGTCCATATCGACAGCACACAGGACTTGGCTGCACTCAGATCTTTTGATGTGAGTAGCTTATTCAGAAGAAAGTGCATGGAGTATCTATTCATCTGTCAAGCTATGTGTCTGTCTGTTGGTTTTTCTATCTGTCTCTATAACCAAATATCCAAATCCCAAAGAGGATAGCCATGAACAAATTGTCTGTATGTCACCCTATCCTCTACCATCAGGCTACATTCCCTCCAGCTCACACAATCCTCATTCAGATACCTCTCCACACCATTGCTCCATTGCATCCTTGGCATCCCTCTCTCCTCTCATGTCATCCACTGTACTCACATAGACTTTCCTAGTATCCAGTAGTAATAAATGCTGTTTTATATGAACCCACAAAATTTAGGAAGGTGTTACATCATAAGCCACATGGTGTCCTGTGCACCAGGAAACCATTTACTATGCAGGGTGGTAACCATATAACAGAATTTTGGCACCTGGTGGTTTAGTGGGTATTTAAGGTGCTCCAGTCGGATTGAGCCTAGGCAGGTTTATATCCAAGGGATGGTTGGGGTTTATTGCTCACATAATGCCACTTGGGGATGAACAAGGCTGGTCACTCTAATCTTAAATGTCAGGACCATCTTGCCTAGCCCCGAGCTCCTATGCTCCTCTTGGGGCAACATAAGATTGGATGATGAGTGAAAATGATGAATGTTACATTGTACAGTATAGTACATGTTCTGTACTTTACACTTGGCTCCAGTTGTCTGAGGATTAAAGGTGTGTGAAATTCAGTTTTGCACATTCTGGAATTAAGGAGCAACTTTTAGCTCTGTGAGGAAGACTCTAATACAAATCCACTCATTGAATATGTCAGAAAATTGTGAGTTCGCTCTTCAAGATCATATAATTGCCATATGCTTCTACCTCTTGTGGATCTGCTTTGTTTTGTATAGTATTTTGATTGTTGTGACCCTAAAATGTTGTACTGTACTGTCATTCCCTTTTTTTTTTTTTTCTCCATATAATATGGATTTACTGGACAAAGTATTAGTAAAACAATTACCCTCAAAAAAATGCATGGATGAGATTGCTGTTTCTGTAGCTTATTTTAATGCTATATTTTTATTCTATCAATAACAGATTGACCATGTGTGGGGTCATATTAGTGTGATAGGCCATGGATCAGGGCAAGCACTGGTGCAACTGGATTACAGCTATGGAGTGGACTATATTACCCAAATTGACTACCCACCAGTTGATTCCTTCCACTTCACCGTCAAGCAACAGTTCCACGGCCGAAACAACTCTCACCTCAGTATCACCACATGTCAGAGGTGAGTTGAGTAGGAGGATGAAATGGTACAGTAACACTCAGGCCCACAATACAATCTTGAAGACATAACAGCCAAAGGCTCCTATTTCTGTAATTTTTGAGTAGATGATAGCCTACTTCCCTTGATGACATAACAATTAAAAACCTTCTGGATCATGGTGATCAAACTTACGCATGCATCAGAGCTGTCATTTTGCTATTGGTTTTCAAGCTGGAGGTGCCAGCTATCTAGTCACTTGATACAGTGCTACCTTCAGATGGCTCATCACTGAATGACAGGCCAAATTATTTTCTTTAACCTGGAAAACGATTTACTTTAATATGTGGGACGGCAGCCATTTATTCATTAAGTAGATGCCTGTTTTTCTATTGAATTAAGGCATTCCTGCTGAATGTGGCCCATGAGTGTCTAAATCCAAGGGACAAACAACTTGTCACGCTCCCCTTCAGTGTCTGGACTGTGTAGCCTAATCATGGATCCTACACTTGTAATGGGTCAGTAAAGGATTGGTAAATGCATGGGTAGACCATCAGGTTCCATCATTTGTCATCCATTCACCGATCATTCAATCCTTTTTGCCCAACCAAGAACATAAAGGCCCAGGGCTATGCTTTATATTCCTAACATTTGAGGCAAAAATGGTGAGTCTCGCTCATCCCTGAGTGGTATTATGTGAGCAATAGAGTGTCTATACCCACTAAATCACCAGACAGAGATTACAGTATTTGGTTATATGGTTACCACCAAGCATAGTAAATGATTTCCTGGTATTCAGAAAACCATTTGTCTTGTCACTCATCACCTGAAAGCAGCTCCTCAATGAGTGAGTAAGTGATGGGCCATCATTTGCAATACTGTACTGTACCTGTAAATGAGGAAGGGAGAGCTGGAGGGCAGGTTGTTGTTTGTGATGTAAAATATTTCAGTTTGAAACACAAGAGAGAGAGAATTTTTTATTCTTGTACTTTATGTTATTTCTGTATTATTGTATAAGTGGATACAAAAAAGTACAACATAATATTCAAGAAAATAATGAGTTGTTATATAAGATGATTATTAAGAAAAAGATACTAGAAAGCCTCCTAAGCTGACAACAATATGACCCTTATTGTACTTAGCTGGACATACTTGGAGGAAGCACCAACGAGTGGAGTGGCTGTGGTTGAGGTTCACTTACCCTCAGGTTATTACATCATGCAGGATGCCCTCATAGACCTCGTCAACTCTCGCACCATCAGGAACCTACGCTGGGCACTCAGAACAGATACACAAGTCAAATTCTTCTTCAATCATGTGAGAGCCATTAGTTTTATTTGGCAGTTATTTGACCCCAGGTTCATCTGGACATACCCTAGTGGACTGCAGGCTGAGTTTTTCTGTTTTTGTTTTGTAATTTGGGCAGAGACTGGCAAGTCAGGGAACAATATAAGTTTACAAGTTTTCTGTAATTTTCTATTGATGTAGTAGAAAGAAAGTTTTAAAAAGGAATTTTATATTGAGGAATTTGTATTTTTGAAATTATCTTTTAACTCTTCCTTTTTTTCTTCACATGGTTCTTGTGTAACCAGTGATGTATTTTACAGTAGATTTCATCATGAATACTGAGCTGTGCATCATATACTGTTCTTGAACTAACTAATATTTTGTTGATCAAGGGCAGCCAGAACAAACAATGCTGTTGCATAAGGCAAACAGTCTTTCTTTTTGTATCATACTGAATTCCTATGTAATATTCAGGTTGGATGTAAGGGGTTCGGCTGATAGTTTTCATAGATGAAGATGCAAGCCATACTGAACTTATTATAGCATTTTCACTACAAGAACACCTTAATTATTTTGTTCTGGTTACAAACGAAGCAATTTTTTTCATCATAAGAAGGACCACAGTGACTGAAGGGACTGAACAAAATTTGTGTTAACTTCTTCACTATGACAAGGATTTTTCTGTCATTTGTGCTACTAACAGCCGTTTTTATTTATTCAGCTCGGGATGGCACTCATGTACTGAAGAGGCTAAATGGCTTTTCATGTAGTCATAGTATGGATTGAAAGAAATAAGAGTTTTCAATAGTCAGAATGACGATGATGATGATGACGATTATGATAGTGGTCTTGATGTTCATAATGATGATGATGATGATGATAGTGGTCTTCATATTCATAATGTTCATGATGATGATGATGATAATGATTTTTCTATTCAGCTGGATGAAAAAGAAACATGCTTAACCTACGAAGTTGAACGATGGCATCCGGTGGCCAACCATTCTCGATACAACATGGCCCGTGTGTATGACCTCTACCAGCCAGGTGAGTTAGACATTATAGCAGCCTTGTTCTAACCTAAGGAAGATCTCTAACCTCTTTCAGCTCATTTGATGTCCGATGTAGTGAGATTGGAGGGCCGATTTGACTAGTGACCAAGGGAGCTGATTTCTTTCCAAACACTAAAGCTAATTGAAAATCATGCAACCATGACATGGTGATGGCAGTGGTGATGATGAAATGCAGAACCATATGACAATACCTGAAGTTTAAGAGTTGCTTTTTGAGATTTAGAGGTGCATGTGATAGGCCTCATGTAACTCTGGCTTTCCCCGGTGTTGACAGAACGCTTCAACATGACCATGTGGGAGATATATCCGCTGTATGACTTGGACGTGTGTGAAGTTTGTGGTTCATACCAGGTGAGTACTGACCTATGACTTCCCTGCTGTTACTGTTATTGTACACATGGTAAACAAAAGTATCATGTTAATTATGTATAAAACAGTATGACACCATGAATGAAGAATGCATTTACGGTAAGTTGTGTATTATGGTGGGAGTTGCTTGAAGCATTACAAAAAGCACCAGAGAACCCCATGCAATACTTATACAGTAGTTACCATGTGTACAACTATGGACAAAAATATCATCCAACTTATCAGTGCAACAGTTATGAAACTCTTACACAATATACTGAGAAGTTTATTCCAAAGATCCCATTATAGTACTGTGTTTAAAGAGTGATTGTTCACTGTCATGTTAATTATTGTGATGAAGATGATCGATATTTATGTTCATCACTGTACAGTCAGGGACAAAAACTCACCTCTTACTACACCTCTTCTTCTCACTTTCCTCTGCGAAAAATGTTCTTCAGCAGAGAGAGACTTGGTATGTTTTTCTGCTCATAGATGATTCTCTTTGATGGTATGCATCAGGGAGGAAAGTGAATCATGCCCTAAATAGACACCCTGGATTAGTAGGTGAACTTTTGTCCCAGACTGTGCTCTTCTTTTCTTTTGCACCTTTTCTTTGGAGGTGAAATTGTTGCATTCTTTTAATTACTGTGCATCATCATATTCAGTCAAGGTAAGTGCAACTTTTCTCTTCTGTATTTATATGGGTATGAGACTTTTATATGACATGAGGATGGGAAGTCTGTAGTGTGCTCATTGAAAATTAATCTGTTGAGAAGTAAGTTGTAAATGCCATCAGCATGAATAGACAGAAAATGAAGTTGTGATTCTGTATACTGTCTGCGTATTGTTCAGAAAAAATGCAGAATTGATGATGATTTTGTCAGTGGTTAGAAGGGAGTGTGCTTAGATGATGTGGCTTCAGAGAATGAATGCATGTGGCTGAGGTGCTTGTTGTTGTTGTTGTGGCACAAGGTTCATCTGTATGTGAACCTTGTGGACCACAGAACACAGGAGGAGGAGTAGCCAGAGGGGGAGGAGGAGGAGGTGGAGGAGGAGTTTATTGTTATACTGGATGCATAATGTAATGTCATTCTACATACTGCCTATACAATGGGATGTACAGTTGCATCATAAATGATAGCCTTTGCAGTCTTGATGTGGATGTGCCAAAAATGATGGGAAAACTACACAGAGGTGGTTTGGCTATTTGGGCTATTTGGAAAGAATGAAGAATGTGAGAATAACCAGGAGAGTGTATATGCATGGGGTGGAGGTGGAAAAGGAGACATGAGGTGGTGGGATGATGATGTAGAGAGGTATATGAATGAGGGTGATGTGAGCTGGAAGGAGGACAGCTTGTTGGCAGAGGATAGGGTTACATGGAGGTGATATGTTCATGGCTATTCCCTCCAGGGTTGAGGCATCTGGCTGTATTCAGATAGAATGGATGTCATGCATATTTTCAAACTTACGAGGAATACTGAATCACTACTTAGACTGTGATAGTTATTGGGTAATGCTCTTTATTTCTTCCGTAACTTGAACAAAGGTGGTGTTTCTCCAGAATCACCTCTTCCTCTACTTACATTAACCACTTCTTTCATTGATGTATTAAATATTCATTTAGTGCATTTCTATGACCTGATAATTTTATCCAGCTTTGCAAGAGACATTTTGAACTGGAAGAGTTAGATACAGCCTTTGTTAACCCCTTCAAGTGGTCTGTTACAAGATGAGTGAAATCATCTGCTGGCAGCTACAGTAAAGTACTGTAATATAAAACATAATTCATTTGAAGAAGTTAAACCTTCTGTGGATGGTATGTTCTTTGTAGTTATATTCATAACTGCCATTTTTACCTCTTCATTCATTCAGTGATAACGAATAAAGATATTGTGGATATAATATTTAAAAAAAAAGAATTGTAATGTAAAGGCTGTTATCAATGATTCTAGCATTCTTTTTTTAAACTGATGTAGGTCCAGCTGGTTAGATTCAGCTCATGAATAAGAAAATCATTTCTTTTACATTCTACATGTGATTCTTATTCCCATATTAATACTATAATATTTGCTGTGCTTGTACAGAAATTTTTCAGTAACATGCAAAAAATTTTCATTTATTTTTAGAGATCACTGAGTATGACAGCATATGTAGGTCTTTTCACTTGTCAGCAGCTGTCCATGTGTATTGATCTTGAGCCATTTCCCTGCTCAGTGCACGTCAGGACGATGACATGCAGTGTATTATTGAATTCTGGCAACTGCTAGATGATTTTACACAGATTTATCCTTTCAGTCTCATAGGTCTCTCCACTACTGAATAATAGTGGCACTGGCCAGAATTAAATAAAGTTCATGATTGTGTTTCAGGAGTTAATCGATATTGTTTCAAACCCCAGCCATCAGAGGAATCCTCTAAACTGAATAATACATCTGGCATTAGCATCTGGCATTAGTTTAAATCAAATATAAGGTGTCATCTTCAGGAAAGGTTTAAGAGTGGCTATTTGTAGTTTGTGATGAGAAACTTTATTCATTATATCATACTTTTCTTACTCTAACTTGCCCTAAAATTGCCACCTCTTTATCTTGAATTAAGGTTAAGGTGGGGGCAGATGCCATTAAGCACTTAGGCCTGGTGCTTATCTCTGTGACTTAGGCTTTTGAGCCTGTGGTGGGTTGTTCATCCAATATCCTGGGATACAGTGCCACTGCATCATCCAGGTTACCACAGTTACTTCCCATAGGTTTTACCCTATTATAGGTACTCATTTCACCTACCAACCGACACTTTATTTGAGTTACGCCAGCTGTCCGCACCAGCATCACAGTCAGCGATGCTAACCACTCTGCAACTGAAGCTAAAGTTGTTGTTATAACAGATTAACACTGGAATGTAATGCTAAGCATGAAGAGGAAAGGACGCAGTCATAGCATTATATTTTTCAGCCACAAAGCTACGGCATATATGCTGTAAAACATCGAAAATCTGAGTGATTTGACTGATTACATTACATGGACCAAGGCACTGGAACAACTGAAGCCATTCGAAGTTAAGATGAAAGAACTGTAACCCGTTTTCCAAGATAGCCTTGTATTATTATTATTTTTTATGTAATTTTATTAGTTTTAGTGATTTCGGTCTTGAAGGTGATGCCATGAGCAGTGAAGTGCCGGTCAATCCACTCATCCATCTTTCTTTTGTCCTCGTCACTCATCTCACCATTCCACCCTCCACTCTCACCTGGGGAAATGAAGGGCAAGGGAAGTTAATTTGACAGTGTGAGAGAGAGAGAGAGAGA
>JAGKTI010024606.1:0-14311 GCA_018397915.1 Birgus latro | reverse complement strand
GAAGGAAAAAAAAAGGCCCTCACAAGTATTGCCGTGCAATACAGTCCCCTACCAGATGATAACCATACATATGTATTGTGGATACAATGTGGGCATGATAGCAATACATATGTACATTCAGTGATTTCCTCAGACAACACACACATGGACACAAATGTATACATGTCTGTTATGTACGACAGCACCATTACCATGCTTGAGCCCCAAGAGTGATCTCGACCTTGGGTGTAGATGGCTGGTCATTGCATGCGACACACCGTCATGGTATAGGGAACCATTGTGTGAGTTATTATCAAAATCTGTCCATGCATGTGGAAGTTACAGAGCAGACACGAAATTGCGGATTGACTGACGGATGTACTGATGTAATGACGAAGACACGAAAACTTAGCCTCTGACCGGTTTGACCAGTAATGGACAAATAAACAAATAGTTCATCCACTAGATTACAGGCGTCCTTCAATCATAAAAAATCTGTAGCAGTTTGACTTGAACTGCTGTAGGCTGAAGTTCGAGAGGAAACTATTCTGGGGAAGCAAGTTTCAAAGCGATAGCGATTCGGGAAATAAAAGAAGTTTGAGGAGCTGAAGTTCTGCAATATAGCAATGTGGCAGTCCAGTCATAATTGCTACCAAGGCAGAATGTCCACTCAAACTTCATGGATGTACAACATCTCCACAGCTCACAAGAAGAGGCTGACACGTGGATAATCCTGTACTGCCTAGATGCCTGACACTGATGTTTTTATTCTTGCAATTCGACGGTACCATCAGCTATGCAAGGACATCTACTTCATCACTGATGTGGGGAACAAGAAACGAATGATCTTACTGGGACCAGTAAGGGGATGGCTGCAGCCTTACCAGGGTTCCATTCCATGCCTTCTCTGGAGCTCAAAAGACAGGCTGCTTTGCAGGCAAGGGAAAGCAGACCTGTTGGCAAACACTAAACAGGTATCATGTGGAGGTAGTAACTGCATTTGCTTCTCTGGAAACTACAGAGTCCTGGCAAAGAAAAAAGCATTGAAGCCTTTGTCTGCCAACTGCATGAGCCTGGTACCACTCTGGTAGACGTCAGTGATCTCAGGTGGAGGTTATTCACCAAGAAACAGCTGAAAGGCCAGAATCTGCCACCAACACGGGGAGCCTTACACGAAGCCTGGGCTCGAGCACATTTCCAATCTATGATATTGGATCAGGATCACATACCTAACCCACAATTACCACCACCAACAGAGTATGGATAGGAGGTAGAGGACGGTCGACTGGTACCGGTTACAGCACGGGATTCCCTAGCCCCTGCCACCATTACACATCTAGGCAAGTGCGGTTGCAAGAAGACCACTGTTCTTGCAGGTCTCAGAATCACACTGTTCTTCCAGGTCTCAGAATCTCAACTGCTCCGAGATGTGCCTGTATGGAGCAGATGAAGAGGTGTGTGGAAATGTTAGCCAGGGGCATCTGGAGGGGATCGATGATGATGAGGATGATGGAGATTCTTACACTTGAATACGGTTACTGAAACTCTCTTTCGCGGATGATGCTGGGACTGTTTCGGTGCCAACAACTTAGTTTCATTAGTGATTCCTATTTTGTGTGTTGTTATTTGATCTTCATTTTATCATATTGATTATTTTGGTATGTCTGAATACATGATAGTAGGGCTACTGGGCCTGTTAACACAGCAGTGTAAAACTCTGCAAATTTCAAGGCCAGAAATAAAATGACTAGAGATATTTATTTTTAACAGCAAAATCAAAACTGTTTTGTTGCATTTTTAACAGTTTTTCAAAAGAAATCATATAAATAAAGTTTAAAGATATCCGTAAAATATAAATAAACATAATTACACCTGTAAAGAGGACTTTCTGTTAAGTATATTTAAAAAAGACTAGTCCTCCTGGCATTGTAAGTGAATTTTATGGTGCTAGTTTCTTACAAAATGTCAAATTTGAGAAAGAGGTATGAGAATCTAGTCAGAAAAAATGGAGACATCATTTTTCTCAAAGCTCAATCACCCCAAAAGACATTCCAACCACTCTCCTAAAATTAACATTTCAAATCTACGGAAATACATTGGCATCTAGGCTAATAGGCTCCCAGGGACACTCGTACCACAATTTGGGGTGAGTAGTAACTTGCTGAAACGGTATTATCCAATTGTTTCTACACTTATTTCAGGTCAGTGGTTATTGCAGCTTATAATGAATGAGAGTAAAAGTAGTTAGTCACCAGCTGAATATGACGGTAAGGGGTGTTGATAGTCTGGCACAAAATTACATATAATAAATTAACTCCATTCTTCATTACAGAACCTCAGCTATAATAATATTGTATATCTCACTTCACGATGGACTCCTTTAATATACCTACGCTGATTTTGATAAGGTCAGGTAGACTTGTTCCTCAGACGATTACCAGAACTGAAGTGTGGCCCTTGGGAAAGACCACTACACAAGGATGAGCAATATTCCAGCTGAGAGCGCACATGACTCATTTATAGCCAACTGCTTGTCAGTGAAGTAGCTGCCGATTCTATACCACAATCTAAGTTTCTTTGAAGCGGTTTTAGCAAGTGATCTGACAGGAGAGGTCCAGCAGAGGGTACTGTTAATTGAAACACCAAGAATTTCAATACTTTTAAAGACAGGAACAGTAGTAACACTGAAGGTAATATAGGAATCAGGCAATATCTGTCTACTAGTAAATTGTATATAATTGATTTTCCTTGCATTGAATGAGACAGTGTTACTTTATCCCCATTCAGTGATCTTAGATAAATGTTGAATTATGGAAACTGCTGCACTGACTGACGTGCTAGAGTTATTAAACTTTGTGAATGGGTGCTTAAGTGTGAAGAAGCCAGGACGGTTACTTGTGTGACGCCCACATCAATCGAGTGAAAATTGGAATATTCTTATCTTTTTGTCCCTGAGATATGAGGAAATCAGTGGAACAAAAGGTGATAGACCATAGAAAGGGAGTTTTGATTGCAGGGAGCGGTACCACTGTCTATCTATCTATAGCCCGACGCCCTAATCCTGCAAAGGGTGGCCGCAGACAAAACGCCTTCAGGTCGCTCTGTCACCCACCATTTGCCTACCCTCCCCCCAGCTCACTCCCCCCTCCCTCATATACCTCTCTGCTCCATCCCTCCATCTCATCCTGGGTCTTCCCCTCCCTCTCCCTCCCTCCACCCCACCTGCATACACCCTCTTAGTCAGTCTTTCATTCTCCATTCTCTCCACATGTCCAACCCACCTTAGTGTATTTCTCCTAATCTTCTCAACCACATCCACATCCACACCACAACGTTCCTTCACTTCTTCATTCGTCAAACTGTCCCTCCATGTCACTCCACATGCTCCTCTCAAGTAACTCATTTCCACTGCTCTCACTCTTGACTTGTTACCCTCTAGCAAGGTCCATGCCTTGCTTCCATACGTCAGGGTAAGGATCACGATACTATCATGCAGCGACTTCTTGACTTCCATACTCACCTCACTATTTCTCATCACCGCTTTCAGTGAACCAACAACCTTCCTCCCCTGCTGTACCCTTTCAAGAATTTCATCCCCCAAACTTCCATCCTTACTCATTACACTACCCAAGTACTTGAATGCACTCACATTCTCCATATCCTCACCATCCAACCTCACTGTGCATTCTGTGACCTCATTCCCCTCAAACACCATAACTTTACTCTTGTTTACATTGACTTTCAGATTCTTCTTCTTACACACTGTCCTAAATTCATTCACCAAACCTTTCAACTCCCATTCATCTTCACTCAACAATACTGTATCATCAGCAAACAACAACACCGGAATCTTCCACATCTCACCCTCATTCATTAGAGCCACCCTCACATCCACTGCCCTACCCTGCACCTCCTTTACAACCCCATCCATGTATATATTAAACACCCATGGAGACATCATACAACCCTGTTTCAGACCCACATTCAGATCAAAGAACTTACTCAGCTCACCATCCACTCGCACAGTAGCCCTAGCTCCTTCGTACATACTATTCACAACACTCAACAGTTTCCCCTTCACTCTATATATTCTTAATACTTTCCACATACCTTGCCTATCTATTCTGTCATAAGCTTTCTCCAAGTCCATGAAGGCAGCATACGCTTTCTTTCCCTTCTCTAGATACTTCTCCACTAAACATCTTAGAACAAATATCTGATCTACACATCCTTTTCCCTTCCTAAATCCCCCTTGTTCTTCTCCAACTAACTCCTCTGTTATATGCCTAACCCTGCCAATAAGTATTCTACCATATATCTTTCCAGTCACACTAAGAAGACAAATACCCCTATGGTTACCACATACTTCTCTCTCCCCTTTTCCATTATATAAAGGAAAATTATACCTGATTTCCAGTCCTCTGGAACCCTTCCCTCTTCCCAAGCCAATCTACACAACTTCCATATCCTTTCCACAACAATCTCACCCCCATACTTCAGCATTTCACCACACACTCCATCAATTCCTCGGGCCTTTCCTATCTTGATCTTCTTCATTGCTTCCACTACTTCCGCCCTACTTATCTCTTCCTCCCCCTCTCACCTCTTCTTCTCCCAGCCTTTCCCCAACTACTTATACTCGCACTGCTCTCACTCTCTACTTTCAATAAATCCTCAAAGTGCTCAATCCATCTCCTCAATTTCTCTCTCTTCTCCACCAGCAATCTATTATTCCCATCTTTCTCTCCCCTACTATTTCCCTTTTCACACTGTCTTACTTTCTTTACCTCCTTCCAAAACAATTTCTTACTCTCCCTCCACTTTACACTCAGATTCCTCCCAAACTCCTCATCCACTTTCTTCTTACTCTCCTTCACCAATCTCTTCACCTTCCTTCTCCAGCTCACATATACCTCTCTCTTCTGTCTCTCTCATCTTCTCCCCTGCCTCTCCTCTGCTCGCTAGCCATTCACTATATGCCTTCTTCTTTTGTTCCACAGCTCCTTTCACCTCATCGTTCCACCATGCTGTCCCTTGCACACCTCTGCATCTCCTCACTCCACAAACCACCTCACACGCTGCGCCTGTCTCTTCCGTGAAAATCTTACATACATCTTCCACCCCTTCCATCTGCTCTAAGTCATACCTTCCCAATCTTTCTTCCACTATGCTCTTATACTCTGCCATTTTCTCACTATCTTGTAACTTTTCCATTCTTCTCACAGGAGCTATTTCCTCCTGTCTTCCCTTTGATCTCTTCACCCACTTTCTTTGCAGCCTTACCTTGGCCATCACTAAATGATTGTCAGAGATTCCATTCCCCCACCCTCTCTACACTCTTGCATCCAACATTTGTCTTCTCATTCGCTCATCCACACACACATAATCTATCATTGCCTTTCGTTCGACAAGTTCACCATCCATCCTCCTCATGACTCTCCCTGTATACCTATGGATCATTTGTGCCAAAAGTAGGTGTTGGCTATTGCCAACCCCTTACCACCACAGATGTCCACCAAGGCACTACCATTCCCATCCACCTCAGCTGGCACACCCCACTGACCAACCACTCCATCCACTCGTACATTCCCAGCTTTGCCATTCATGTCTTCAATCAAAAACACTCTCTCGCTCCTCTCAAACTTGTCCATACGTGCTTCTACACTTCTCCGAAACTCATCTTTCACTCTTGCCACTCGGTCCTCTGTTGGGGCATACGCACATACAGTCGCCCAAGCTTGTATACCTACTTTCATCCTCACCCATACAATCCTTGCACCCACTGTTCCATACTCTGTTATATTCTCCTTCCACTTCTTGCTTATCATCAGACATACTCCTTCTCTTGCCCTTTCATTCTCATTAACTCCCCACATATTCCTAAACCGTATTCCCATTCTCTCACCCTTTCACCTTCCCATTTAGTTTCAGTCAATCCACATACATTCACTCTTGCATCCTCAAGCACCTGAACAATCTCTTTCTCTTTCACATCATCATTCACTCCTCTCATATTCCATGTCCCCACCCTCAGAATGTCCTTTGTCCGTTCCTTAGTCGTCAACGTATGGTCCGTCCTGGTCCGAGGCGCTTTATTCGCTTGTTTAGTTAGTTCTTTTTACGGGGTGGGGCACTAACCCATTACCAACCCTTTTAGTCGCCTCATACAACAAGCAGGGATACTGGGGGAGTATTCTTGAAACCCCCCTACCCCCAGGGGTAGCACACTCTGCCAAAAGCTTTAGAAATATCAAAGGCTACTGCATGGGTTTCCTCCTGATGACTGGTATTAGTGATCTTCCTTGATGACAGCCTTACTGTCTGTCATTAATTAAGTTGTTGGATTCAAGGCGTTTAACAATATACTTATTAATTACAATCTCAAAAACTTTACCAGGAGAAGATGTGATAACTTTTGGTCTGTAATCAGCGGAGTCAGAGGATATTAGCCTCGTTTCAAGAATTAGTGAATGAAAAAGTATAGATGCATAGTATAAATAATTTAACTAGAACAGGAGCATGTTCTGGGGAACACTTTCAAACGATTAGAGATATTCCGTCTTGACCTGGAGCTTTGTTGTTTTATAAATTGTCTAGGATGGATTTTACATATCTAGTATGTATCTTAAGTGGAGCACTTTCGGGAAAGACGAGTTGTAGTACAAGAACATTCTGGCTAACTTCCTCTAAGGCAGAATTTGTGGTAAATGTGCTAGCCAGGGTGTCTGCTTTTCCACCTGGGTCATTTATAATGTTTCCATCTGAACATTTTAGTGAGGCAATGGGTGATGACTTGTTTAAGCTGGTACCGAAAGAACTGAGAGCTGACCAGAATATTTTATTGCCATTACAACTATTTAATAGTCTGGATGCTTGGCTGTGAAGAAAGTTTGATTTACCGAGATTTATTATTGCTTTGCATGTTTTCTTGCAATTTTAAATTGATTGAGAGTTGGACATATTTTTTATCTTCAATAAAAGTTATATGCCAAGGACTTTGGGTCGTTGCTCTCGCACAATTGCTGTCAAACCATTTAGTAAACTGTTGACTGGGTATAAACAATTTCATACCAGCTTAGTGTGTGACTGAGTAGAATCGTCAGTGGAGAAGAATGACCGCCATGGAATATCAGCAAGATAATTTCTAAATCCATCCCAGTCTGCCCTATCAACGTGCCATCTGGTCAATCTGACTGGTTCAGAACGGAGAGATTTGGGGAAACTGACTAATGAGGCTCTGGTGAGATTGTGGTCCGAGGATCCAGATGGTGACAGTACCTCTATCGTGTATTGATGTGGGTTATCTGTGAGGAATAGGTCCAACAGACAGATGTAATAGTCAGGATTATCTGGTATTCTGGTTGGTTGTTTTGCCAATTGCGTGAGATTAAAAGATTTTGCAAACAGCTCACATTCAAGACTAATATCATCAGTATTGGCAGAATGCAATAACCACTCTTCATTTTGGACATCAAAATCGCCCAAAATGATAAGTTCAGTGGTAAGTGTGAAGTTAAGGTTGGTCAACTGTGTGGTTATGGAGTCTATAATGTGTTGGTTTCTGAGGAAGCATTGGGGGAGCAGTAAACTACGCAGATATATTTTGTAATTTTTAAGTAACTTAGTTTGTATAATGAATAAGGAAAGTTAGCTGAAGCGAAGTTTAAAATAGTATATGCTGCAAATTCAGATTTGATATAACACAAGTGCCACCCTTGTTACCAGTGACGTTTCTATGGAGGGGCCAGGGGGGGCCATGGCCCCCCAGATTTTGGGCTGGCCCCTGGGTTGGCTCCCCCACTTTTTGTTCGCATATCCAAATTCCAGATTCAAAGAGTAACCCCTTAGTTCGTTAATACTTAAGGTTTTCTTTGAA
Source organism: Birgus latro (assembly GCA_018397915.1). NCBI lineage: Eukaryota > Metazoa > Arthropoda > Malacostraca > Decapoda > Coenobitidae > Birgus > Birgus latro. The sequence goes on along the minus strand of JAGKTI010024606.1, from coordinate 6,456 downwards.
ACATATTTTATTTAGTGTATATGTAAATGCAACTGACTCTGCATTGCTTATATTTGATAAGATACGTCCACAGTTCTTCTATAATATTTTATGTATAAATTGCTCGGAATAATGAGTATAGAATTTCATTTATAAATATACTGTATATATTTTTTCCATTCTCAAATGCTTCAGAATATATTCTTCTCCCATAATCTCATTCTTTGTGAACAAGTATTGAAGTTCAAATGGAATGAATAGGAGGTAAGTCTGAGTTAATTTCGGATATATGATTATATTTTCTCCACGGACATGATGCAGGATACCTTTGATGTTCTATGTGGAGTTTGGGTCATTTGTTTTTTGACTCATTCTCTGAAGTTCAGGTTTAATCAGATTCGTATTTTCAAAAAAGGCATCTGGCAAAAGGCACAGAGGGCAGTCTGGGAGTATGGCAACACCACTGACCATTCTGCATTTTATGCGTAATTTCTGTGAGAGTTTTGTGATTAAGTTTGTTTTAACAATGAATGTTTGCCATTTTATTGTGTATCTAGGCTGTGTTCAATTGACTTTCTATACACTTGGCAAACATTTTCACAAGCTTTTTGCAAGCCCACTCGTATATCTTGAATATGATTTTAAGATAAATATTGTTATAGATAACGACTGAATAGTACTAAAATCAGATATGGATATATTTGTTATTATTAAATATGCAGTGCAACAGAAAACAGGGAACCTGAAGAACCTTCTGCAAAGAAGTCAAAGGGGGATTCTGGTGTTGAAACTACTTCAGCTATTACTGTAAGTGTACAGCCATCTCAGAAACAGAAAAAGGAGGAGGACGATACTACACCAACTGACATCTCTGAATCTGCAGCTGGTAATCCTGTTCAGTAACGTCTAAAGGAATATCCTAAGCTTAGTGAAGGAAAGCCCCATGCTCGGTCATTCGTGGGTGCTTGATTTGACAAATATGAATTGGCTGAATATTCTCGAGAACGCGATGCTATGTTCCACTTAGCATGCAGGCACCTTGCACAACCTGCTTATGGCAATGCAGATGACGCATTCGTAAAGAGTGGCTTTCGACGATGGAAAAGAGCACATGGAAAAGATGGTGCCATTGAAAAACACCTGAACTCATAATGCCACAAATCATCCTGAATTGCATGGGCTGACTACCAACGCAATAAAGCTGAGATAACATCCATTGCTCAGAGTATAAGTGAGCCCTACCAGGAAAAAGTTCGTGAAAATCGTCATTTCGTAAAGACTGTTGGTGAAACAATCTTGTTGCCCAGAGAAGACACAGAGAAGGTGATGAACTGAATCCAGGAAATGTTCGTAGGTTCCTTAGATTCACTGCCAAACATGATCCCGTTACATCTGATCGCTTCAAAAGTTGTCCAAAGAATGAGAAGTGCACTAGTTCTGCAATACAGATGACTGACACACTTGCATCTGTGTTGAGAGATGAAATTGCTGAAAGTGTGTGAAAGCACGTCGTTACTTTTCTGTTCAAGCTGATGAAGCCAGACATATTAGTAGATCAGAGCAGTTGGCACTAGCTGTCAGATTTTATGATGAAGAGTCACACTGTATTCAGGAGTGCTTTATTTCCTTCACCCACTTTTTTTTTTTTTTTTTTTTGTGCTGCATCTATCACGAACATAATTTTGATAACTTTGGAAAAACTGGATTTGGGTTACAAATCTTCACTTGTTGGCTTAGAATGTGATGGAGGATCAGTCATGAGTGGAGGAATCAGTGGTGTTCAGAAATGCATTCTTGACAAAGCTCCTTTTTCCTATTATGCACACTGCTATGGACACAGGCTCAGTTTGGTTTTGATCAAAGTTGCGAATGATGTGCCTCGAGCAGATGAATTCTTCAGTCTGCTTAAAGAACTCTGTATTTTCGCTAGTCACTCTGTAGTTCATTGAGAAGTTCCTTTCTATACGGTTAGAAATGTTTCCTGAAGAACAAGTGCGAGAACTGCAACATCAGTGATACACGGTGGTGGTGTTGGGCCACCGCGTGTGAAAATGCTCTACTGCGTCTGGAATGCATAATAAGACTTTAAGGAGACTTCTGCAGATGACTCTGGAGTTCGAGCCGTATCCGCTCAAGGTGTACTTGGGGAGATAGATCCAGAATTTGCTTACTTATTGCAGTTTTTCTCGTAAATTCATGGAATAGTTAATAAAGTATCGCAGCAGCTACAGGACAAACAAGTAGACTTAGGGAAAACAACGAAGCTCATTTCGTTGCTTCGTGAACTTCTGATATATAAAACTCTAACTTGATTAAGTATTACTTTGAGAAGGTTGATGAACTTAGTAAGAAATGCAGCATTTCACCAACAATGACATGAAAGAAGACAAGAAAAGACAGCTCGATTATTTCGTCGCACTGGAAACAACTGGACAAAGATCTGACCCAACTCATGTGCACATCAGAATCTTCTATGAAGTCCTAGACCGTTTGATTAGCAAATTAGACAGTCATTTATCCAAAGATTCATGTGCAATTTTCTGTGGTATTTCAGTTCTCTGTCCTGAAGGACAGACACTTGTTTGAAGAAGACTTGAAGGCATTTGCAATTGCATTTTCAGGCAATCAAAGTGATTCAAAACATGAGATACCTCTGGTGAAGAGCTCGCACAGTTCCTATCATTTATATGTCCTTATAAGACTGCATTTGATGACTGTTTGTACAAGTTATTGTTGATAGTTGTAACTCTTCCTGTTACCAGCAGTTCATGCGAAAGAATCGTCAACAATTACATTCGTGAAAACGTTTTTCAGAAATTCTATGACCAGTAATAGATCGAGTAACATCGCGCTACAGTCGATTGAAAGTGCACTCGCTCGGGAAATTGATTTAGATTGTTTTGTTGACGAAGTTGACAGCCAACATGATAATCGTAGGATTAAACTGCACTAAATATATTGCTAGTGTATGAATTGCCGAACTGCCACATTCATTTCACTTCTGTAAATCATCTTGGTGGAATAATGCCAAAAATTGCTCCTAACACACAATTTTGGTTTTGCTCCCCCCACATTTACTTTGGCCCTATGGTGGCCCCCCCCACTTTCTGAGTGCTAGAAACGCCACTGCTTGTTACGGAAATTTGTGAGGAGATTACCAGGAAAACTAAATGGGGATATGTCAGTAGAGAGAGAGAGATTTGGGTTTCTGTGAGGAATAGGGCTAATAAGGATACATAGTGGAGGAAAAAGTCAACAGATTTCAGCCTGGTACTAAGACCACGGATGTTAGTATGCTATAAGGCTGAACCCACACGTCTCCCCTGACGAGCATTAGTCTTTGCAATAACCGCTGTCGGCACAGTTGCTTGACTGCGACCAGGGAGGCTCTGTGCTGCCAGCCCTACCCTGCTGATGGTGCCAATATGAGGTAGGCTACCACAGAATTTGCTGATAATTAGTACTAGTGCTATGAGGGAATGGAAACAGTAGATGTGACATCTAATGTGCATTTAGTGTGGTGCAGATATTGGAGGTAGAGTTATTATGAGAGTATGGTGGCCTTCTCCCTGTGTTAATGAAAACACTGAAAATGTTCAGCAATGGGAAAGTGTCAGGAACAGGTCCTGAGGGTTGGTGAAACGGTAGCTCCAGCTCTCCCTGTCACCAGCTTGCCATGCACTTCTTTAGTGTCGCCTTGTTCCACTGGCGCTACAGTAGTAGCAATCCATAAAATTCCACTGCAGAACATACGCCTTACCCAAACGTTTCCACTGATCCCAGTCTTGTGCTATTCCTTTCCATTGCAGAACCCTAAGATCTCTTGTGAATTTTCTGTCTTCACTGCTTGCTCTTCTTTCTCTAGGGCCCTGCACCTCGTGATGTTTTATTTTATTTCATCACACCACCTAGATGATGAGTGTTGCTTTCCTTGTCCATCTGTTGTTATGTCTTCTCCAAATATGGCTTGCCAACTGCCATTTCTTTTTTACTGATTTTATTACGTCTTCTACTGTAGTCCGCTCCCTAATCGAAGGTGATTCTTTCCTATCTCAGAAAGTGATTCCTAGCAACAATCATTCCAAACCTCTCTAGGCAAGTCTTAAGTTTCTTTCCAGTAGTTCTGTCATTGTTTAAATCTCACAGCCACAAGTGATTACGGGGAGAACACAGTGATTAAAAACTTTCGCCCTTAAACACAATGGTAAACTGCTATTTAAAACGCTACTTTGTCTTCCAAACGCCGTCTAATCCAGCTTTATCCGTCTATTAATTTTACGTTCGAATGACGGTTTAATTTGTACAATTTGTTCTAACCATACAAATTCATCAACTAATTCTAAAACTTCAGTTTGGATTCCTATTTCCTCAGTTTGACCTTGGTTATTAAACATGACTTTTGTTTTTGTTTTTTACTTAATCACCTTCAGACCTACGCTAAGGCTTTCTGTGTTTAAGTCTTTGAACAACTGTTGCCGTTTTCCACCGACTCGCTAAGAGAAAGATGCCGTCAGCGAAACAGGTTACTCAGATATTCTCCTCCTTTTTTAAAAATCCTTTACTACTCCAGTTAAGTTTTGTAAATCTAATTATGCTGTAAACAGTTTTGATAAGATAGTATCGCCCTGTCATACACCTTTTTTAGTTAAATTTTTCCAGTATATATATGGAGCATAATGGTCGCTGTTCCATATTTGTATAAGTCTTCCAGTATTCTGCAATAGCTCTCATCTACACACTGTCTACGATTTATATACAGTACCGCTGTTGTTTTTATTGAGTCGAAGGCCATACACAAAGGTTTTCTGTACTCATTTGTCTTCTCATTTATTTGATTTACTGTATGTACTGTTGGGGTCGATGGTTGACAATCCACATCAAGAGCCTAATGGCTGCCTAGTCTGGTTAAAGTCTAGCACGTCGGAAATTCTAATGGTGAGTGAATAATTTGTATATTACTGACAACAAGCAAATTGGTCCAGTAGTTTTTAAGCTCTATGAAGGCCCGTTCTTATATATTAAGATTATTACTACGGTTTTCCATGTAGTAGGCATTTTTACTTCTCTAAGACATTTCATAACGAGTTTTGATAGTTTTCCTAGGGTAATCTTTCAGCATCTTTGATTAAAATTAATATGATGCCATCTTCTCCTGATGTGCTACCTTCTTTCACACTTTTCAAAGCTGTTTTCTTGTTTATTATATGGTTACAGCTGAAATTTCTGTAGATACTGGGTTTCCTCAGACACTTGGTCTCTTTCAGAATAGTATTGATGACCGTAGAATTCTTCCACAGTTATGATAAATTCTTCCTTATTATGTGTTATTTCACCATATTATGTTTATTTCACCATTTGGTTTCTTTAAAGCATACGTCTCTCTTTTCCCAATCCATAGTCTCCTCTGTGCTGTCTATATGCAAGTTCTTGAGATTAAGGGTTCCTAATACCAATACAACAGTCCTGTATGAGACAGTCCTAGCATGTATTCAATATGGACGGTGGGTGTTAGCGCCGAAGTGGTGATATGTAGAGATGTAGGAGAACTATTGGGCCCCAAGGAGGACTACTGGGACTTGGGGATGGACCCTAAAGCCTTTGCCCAGACTTGGACACGTAAAAAAGAAAAAAAAAATCTGCATGTTGAATTTCCGCCCATCTTGCTTTCTCTCATTATCTGTGTTAATTCTACTGCTTTTGTTTTATCTTTAGTACTACTACATCCATGTTTCTGCGTTTCTTCATCAACTGAGTCGTTTCGTTTGAGAATTTTCTACTGGTCTGCTTTACTGCCTTCCCACTTACTCAAGTGCTGCTTCCTCAGTATCTTGGTGAAGTTTTGACTTATTTGCTAAACTTTCAGGCATTCCTCATTGTTAAGGAATGAATACCTGTTATGAGACGCTGATACTAAATTCTATTTACCAATTACCAATGCTAGATAAGGTTGAAAGTGTTGTTCATACAAGATTATGCCTTGCTCTTCATAAGTTAATATTTAGTTCACATTTAAGCATTCTATGATCACAACCAACGTTTTCTTTATTGATGACTGTCACATATTTCACGACGCCACGTTGGTTTGTAAGTATACAATCACTCTCATTGTTTATGTCATCTGGAAAATTCCAAGTTCATATTCAACAAGTTCTCTTCTCAAAGAAGGTATTCATGATTTTCAGTGACGGTTTCTGCCGACTGTACCAGAGCTTGACCTCTTTCATCTCTTGAGTGTGTACTATGATTCCACTTGAAGTCTCTCCTGCTACTTTTTTCCTACTTTAGGACTGAAGTCACCCATGATTACAGTATTGTAGGGCTTTCCTTTGTCAATAGCTGACTGTACTTAATAGAACTTAACATTTTCGTTGCTATAACTACTTGCTGGCACATACACTTTGACCAGCTTTAAATTTTATCTATCGTTTATTTATTATTATTATTATTATTATTATTATTATTATTATTATTATTATT
>JAGKTI010024605.1:0-14311 GCA_018397915.1 Birgus latro | reverse complement strand
GACTTAGCAGTATCTTTCTTGTTCCATGACTGCTGCTTACGAGTTTCGTACCCGTACGCAGTAAAGAAAGCATCTGCCTTTTCTACCATTTGGGTTGCGTCCTTCACTTTGGACATCTTGAGCTGGGCCATAAGCTCAGCAGGCCACGACTTTTCCAGCTGTGTGCGCAACACGAGGTCGATCATTCCCTCTCGTGTGCTGGGAGTCTCGTCCTTCTCCAGCCACTCGCTTAAATATGCCGTGAGATGGTCAAGGAACTGAACAGCCGTCTCCTTTTCCTGGAGACGTGCCTTCATGAATTGATTTCTAGCATGACCAACAGTAAGACCGTACACTTTGATGAGTGCGGTCTTCATCATCTCATACGTGAGATTATCTCCGCGAATTCTGTGGAGAATGTTGAGGGCAGGGCCCTCAAACAGGCTAAGGAACTGAAGCCTCTTAGCTGCCTCATCCAGATCATACAGGTTTGCCATGTCTTCGAAACGAGCTATAAATGGCTCAATTCGCTCGCCTTCCTTGTAAGAAGGAAGCTCGAGACGTGGAGTTGCTAGAAAAGGTGCTGAGAGAGCAGTAGTGGAGCTTGGATTAGCTGCACCCCATGTACCTGAAGCCAAGGAGTCTTGCTTTAGCTTCAGCACTTCCAGCTCATGTTCACGTGCTTGGCGCTCGTGTTCACGTTCTCTCTCTCTATTCTTGTGCTCGGCACGCTCACGTTCTTCATGTGCCTCGCGCTCAGCACGCTCATGTTCACGTGCTTTGTCACGCTCTCGTTCCTCCCTCTCTTTCTGCCGTTCTTCATATTCGCGCTGCTCCTTCTCGTACTCACGTTGTTCTTTTTCATGTTCGCGCTGAATTTTCCGCACTTCACGGGCGGCATTCTCGCGTTGCTGTTCGTAATTGAAGCACGACAGGATATAATCTCGAATTTCCTGGGGGTTAGTAAGCCCCATATCCTTAGCTTCTTGCACGAATGCACTGGATTCCATCGTGCTTAGTTTTGAGACTGAGTGACAACTGAGACTGATAGGTAAGAGTGAGTAAGTGATTCGGTAATAATTTCAAGCTAGGAGTTTATCCTGGAATGAGGTCGCCAGATGACGGGAATTTATGTAATTCAAAAAGGAAATGTGATATTTCAAAAGATAACGTAATATTGTATAATTGGACTATACAGTATATATAGCTATGTGTGCTAGAGATTACTGAGTCATTTATTAACCCTTTTGTGCACGGTAAGTTTCATTAAGTTTGATGGCTCATGATTTTACTCCCGCGTGTGCTCCACTGGCAGCCCGTGGTATGCAAATTACATGTATTCTTGCCTCATTTTCGCCACCCAAACCTCAAAATGTTGCCCTGAAACTCACATCATCTTATTCGCCGATGTTTGTTCGAGCTGATAAGCCAAAAGAAAAAACAGAAAAATACGAATAAAAGTACACAATGCCGCCATGAATAAACATTTTGGAACATTGATCTCACTTCCCAACATCATCGTTCGAGTGTTTTCCATCATAAAGAAAAATGTTATTAAAAGTTTTGATAGGGAACTTCATTGGCTTTCTAATGAGGTATGTCCGGTTGTGATGCGATTTGTAGTTTTCGAGAAAATAGCCAAAAACTAAAAGCCATTTTTGTAAAAAAAAAAAAAAGAGTATTGTTCAGGGAGGTATACTGCAGTTTTCTCGCACACCTTATGTTTTTATTACATAATCTTATGTAGAATTTCATAAGCTTTCTCCTGATACCTTTTTGTTTTGATAAGCCTCATAGTTTCCGAGTAAATCGCAAAAAACTACATGGTACTCGAAGCCTCGGTGCACTTTCCTCATGCGTGCACAATAACCGCCTACGTAACCACAACTTTTCATTAGAGAAATTACATAGTTATGTCCTGTACATACGTAGAATTCACTGATCTTTATCATGGTTCTTACAGGAAATCGATACGTTCAATAATTTTGGAGTAAATGGACGACAAAGATAGAACACTCTTCCTCGCCAGCAAGCGAGATAAAAACGCTCAATTTCCTTGCCTCACGAATACTTACATATTTTCGCTCGTTACGTTTTATTATTATTATTTTTTACTCAAATTATACACGAGAAATATCATAAGCCCTTTGATAGTGCTCTCAGTAACTCGACATTTCCACTAGTCTTTTTGCTAAAGCTGAACTTTCTTCCACCTCATATGTGTATATGTAAAAAACAATACTTATTTGTGAAAAAAAATATAGAAATGTAGAAACAGGTCAATGTACAAATCAACAAAATATGGGTAACTCACTTGCTCCAGAGGTGTTGAGCTACTGGCAGGAACTTGAAGGAATTGAAGATGAGTTAGGTAGTGTGTGAGTTTTGTGTGTTCATGGGTGCGTGAGTGAGTGTGAGTGTGTGTGTGTGTGTGTATGCATGTGTGTGTATGTGTGTGTGTGGCGTATTCTCTGTTCCTTGCACCACGTTTGCCTAACACATACGATGCACACAATTGATTTCTCCCCGAACATTCGCTGCACGACATACGTATATAATGTCATATATGTGTCGCTGTGTGGCGTATTTTCTTGTCTCTGATCATTACGTAACTTTCCGTTGTCAGTCAGTGCACACAATATTTCTCGGTGAACACTCGCTGCACTATTTTATACGTATATTTCACACTGAACCATATGCAATATAAAACACTATCACATGATTCCATCCCAGCCTCTTCTGTTATTCCCCTTCCCTACTGTATGGTGTAAGAGACCGCCTGTTCCCTTAGCAACTAATCCATATGTCTATGTTATCTCTATGGCATAACATAATGCCTGCTATGGTAGGTCAGTTATTTCACTAATCCAGGCGCTATATGTTTCACAGATGTAAGTAATGGCTTCACTATAAGAGTAAAATACATCATTTTACGGGCAGGGTGAGTGGAAACCCCGCTATAACAAACCAGACTCTGCCTCTAGGCCTAACAGCTGATAATGGGCCCCAATGCTTTACAAACAATATCTCTATGTTCAATAGACACAATCACTTCACAGTATAGTAGAAAACACTGTACAGTCACAATATTTCAATAATGGCTTCAGAATCGTGTGGGAGGGGGAAAATGGCAGATTTAAAGGGACAACACAACACAGCACGACCCTGCTGTCTGGCTGCTAGTGGAGCACTGAGATTCTATCACTACCTACAGGCACATAGGAGTCATTGCAGTGTTGCCAAAGTCTTACCTCGGGAGAGACACGTGGCTGCTAGAATGCTACAAAATTTGATGCAAATCGACCGAAAACTTATTTTTTTTTTTTTGCGTTTTCACGCGATTTGCGGTCCTGTGCTTTTGCACACCACACTACATGTAACGCAAATTGCGGTACCGTGCACGAAAGGGTTAAGAAAGTATAGACTCGTGAAATCAAGTGACGATTTCACTTTATGCTGGCTTACTTCGCCAATTCTCTAGAGTCGAGAATTTATAGACTTTCTCAACGGTACACAGCAGAGACTAGACGCTCAAGTAGGCTGTAATATTGTACCATTGGCCCCTGAGAAAGTTAGTGTCTCCCCTTAACATTCAAAAATGATAATAGTAAAGATAAACAGGATCTTGGCTGAGCCAAACTCCTAGCTAGCACAACGGATTTAAGGCATAATGCCAAAAGCTGGCCTAAGTACCAGTCGTGATTGAATACAAAGAGTTGTGCTAACGTGGAGTAGCAAAACTGTATTAAATAAGTGGGAAAATTAAACACGACTGTTACATTTAACAAAGCTCAAAAAACGAACTGTAAATTTATTGAATACAAGGAAATAAGTTTACGTTACATGACTCCAATTCAAATCAAAGGAAGGGAAATGCACTCACTCAAACACTCAGACAAACAGCTAAATATCTCAGAAACTTAAGCCTAGGTAAACAAAAGAAAATACTAATCGGTATAGAAGAGACCGAGCTGCTGTGACGATCACCAACAGGTGGGAGCTACGACGATACACACCAACACAAGCTAAGATCTGAAATCGCTAAGAAAATCACTCGAGCCTTGCAAGGCGTTCCGCAACACACCATGTCTACAGTCAGACTAACTCTGTTTCTGAGTAACCAACGTGAAGAGTGTGAGAAAGGGGTGTGGCCGGCGTAACGGCCCAGAGCAGGAGCGATAATTCAGAAATTATTGCTCAGAGGAATGCACCACCCGCATATAAAAACAATCACTCTCGAAAGAATGACGAAAGTTTTGACAACTTGATGTGAATATAAGTGAGTGAGCGGACGTTTGAGAGAGCGAGCGAAATGCGAAACATCGTACATTTCATAATAATTCGTTCCTCCCGCAAAATCACTCGATGTCACAATTTACTTTACATAATTTTACGATGTAGAAAATTCGTGACAGACGTCTCTCCTTGCGTTCATGATTTAGCTAGTAGTACCCACCTTGTAAGAATTGTCAGAGAATTTAGTGACCTGTGATAGTGTTGTGCTAGTGTGTTGTAGTGAGCTGTGACAGTGCTGTAATAGTGATGTGTGATAGTGTTGTGCTAGTGTGTTGTTGTGATCCGTGATTGTGCTGTGCTGCCTTTGAGTGAATTTGAGCATGATGGCTTCCTCTATGGAGAGCTGTGTCCGCGATGCAAGTTTTGAGAAGAGTAACTTGAGTTAAAGGAAGAACTTCTCAAACTCAAGCACGAGGTACAGATTCTGAGGCATGAGAAGTCAGAAATGAGGGAATTGTTGGGGGAGATGTTGGAGGAGAGAGAGAAAAATGCTGAAGGTTGGACACTTGTCCACAAGGTTGCAGCGAAGTTCACCCTAAAGAAACAAGCGGAAATCAAGACCACAAATGCATTCAACGTATTGCATGACCAGTGTGAAGGGAAGGCAGAGAGGGAAGTAGGGGAGAAGGACGGTGAGAGAACTTCCCGTACAAGTAAGTATGAGATCAGGAAAGGTGAGAAAATTGTTGCTGTTGTTGGAGACTCCCAGGTAAGATATGTAAAAAGAGCCATGTATACTCCACTCTCTAAACATGTGTGTCTTCCGGGGGCCAGAGTGGGTAATGTGGTGGAGAAAATTTCAAATATTGTTAAGGATTGTGGAGACAAACCCACTGTGTGCCTCAGTGTAGGAGGCAATGACATTGGTAGGCGCAAGAGTGAGGTACTATGGCAGCAGTACAAGGTGATGTTAGAGAAGGTTAGGGAGAGGGGAGGGACCCCTGTAGTACTCGGTGTTCTGGCTAGGAGGCAGGTTGAGAGGGAATGGTTGCAATGATAATGCAATGATAATGCAATGATAATGCAATACCTTTCATTGACAGCTGGGACTGGTTTTATGGATGGAGTGCCATGTATTGTTGGGATGGGACTCATCTGAGTAGGCAGGGAGTTACTGTTTTAGCTGGAATGATAGATAGGGAGTTAGAGAGGTTTTTTCGAGATTGAGGATTAGTTGTACAGGAAGTTGCAGCAACTACACTCAGAAATCAAGCAACTACACTCAGAAATCATTATCATCAGGTTTGGATAGATGTATCAAGACATGCAAAAGTGTAGAAACATCCACTCAGGCACCTCAAAATGAGCGGACGATGATACAGGACGGAACAAGCGATGATAGAATGACGAGGAGTGATAGTACAAAAAATTGTTGTATTAGTAAAGTAAAGAGTTTCCATGTTATTAACAAAATAAAAAAAAAAGTCAGTCCCAAAGTAGAGGTATTAATGTGAAAGTGTACTACACAAACAGCAGGAGTTACGTAATAAAATGGATGAACTGAGAGCTTTAATTTGTACAGAGAAAATAGACATTGCCATTATCAGTGAAACTTGGATGAATACAGACACTCGAGAATTTTTAGCAGAATATCAAATAAAAGGCTATAATATTTTTGAGTCAAACAGTTTGGGGAGAAAGGGGGGCGGGGTATCTATTTATGTAAAGGATTCATTTAACTGTTACAATAAAGCAGACATTAAAGTAAATAGGGACACCGAAAGTGTCTGGGTTGAAATCAGTAACAACAGGGAGAAATTAGTTTTAGGAGCCATTTACAGATCTCCAAAATTATGTAGAGAAGAGAGTAAATATCTCTGGGAGGAAATTAGGAAAGTGTCACAGTCCAGCCTAGTAATAACTGTAGGGGATCTTAATCTGCTAAGGATAGATTGGCGAAATCAGACAGGGGATGCAGAGTCAGAGAAATTTCTAGAGGTTGTACAGGATAATTTCCTTTATCAGTACATCAGGGAGCCCACCAGAGGTAATAATATACTAGATTTGGTTTTAGCTAATAAAGAAAATGTCGTTAGTGATATAGAGGCTGGTGGATGACTTGGTAATAGCGATCAAGAAGAAATTAAGTTCAAATTAAATTGGGACGTCTGTTCCACTGAAAATACCTCGACCGTTCCTAATTTTCGTCAAGGAGATTTTGATGGATTAAGAGCTTATTTTAGAACGATATTCCATAGGGAGAATAGCTATTTTAGGGAGTGCCAGGTCATAGGACAGGAAACAGGTGGGAATGTGCGCCTTACCCCTGGGGAAGGTCAGGTGACAGGTGGAGGGATTAACTTTCGTTCGGCCAGTGAGAAATATAACGAGTTAGTAAATATAATACACGGAGGCCAAGATAGATATATTCTTCAAAACCGTTTAGAGCGAATAATTCGGAACCGAGATGGTTAAACAACAGATTAAAATCTCTCATAGGCCAAAGGAAAGCAATATATAGAAAAATTAAACGCGGAGAGGAACTCTTACGTAACCAGTACGCAATTTTAAATAGAGAAGTAAAGAGGGAGATACAGAAGGCAAAGAAAAATTATGAAATTAAGGTTGCTAGTGAATTGAAAGAAATCCCCGAGTGTTTTTATTAAATATACAGGACGAAAAATTAAGATAAGATAGGACCACTCAGAACAGAATCAGGTGACATTACCAGTGAAGATAAAGAAATGTCCTCCATCCCAAATAATTATTTCATATCATTATTCACCAAGGAAAATGTAGACCTGGTCCCTCAAGCAGCAAATATTAATGACTATGATACAGAAAATATTCTTAGTGAAATAAACATTAGTAATGAGGACGTATTGAAAGAAATTAATAAGTTAAAAACTCAAGAATCGCCAGGTCCGGACGATATATATGCAAAAGTTATAAAAGAAACCAAAGAAGAATTATGTGAGCCACTTTTAACGTTATTTAATGACTCTTTAATTTCAGGAGAAGTTTCCGAGGTGTGGAAGACCGCAAACGTAGTGCCCATTTTTAAAATGGGTAATAAAGCAGCTGCATCGAATTATCGTCCGATATGTCTAACGTCAATAGTGGGAAAAATGTTAGAGTCAATTTTGGCCAATAAGATTAGAGAACATTTAGAAAGATTTAATCTTATAAATGAAAGTCAGCACGGATTCAGGCAAGGACGATCCTGCTTCACAAACTTGTTGTCATTCTTCTCGGAGGTCTATGAGGCAGTAGATAACGATAAAGCTTACGATATTATTTATCTGGACTTCAGTAAAGCTTTTGATAGGGTCCCACACGAAAGGTTAGTACTCGGTGTTCTGCCTAGGAGGCCGGTTGGGAGGGAATGGTTGAGCAGGGCGATAGGTTTTAACTGCCGCCTTGAAAGGTGTTGCTAGTGATAATGCAATACCTTTCATTGACAGCTGGGACCGGTTTTGTGGATGGAGTGCCATGTATTGTTGGGATGAGACTCATCTGAGAGGGCAGGGAGTTACTGTTTTAGCTGGAATGATAGATAGGGAGTTAGAGAGGTTTTTTCGAGATTGAGAATTAGTTGTACAGGAAGTTGCAGCAACTACACTCAGAAATCATTATCATCGGGATTGGATAGATGCATCAAGACATGCAAAAGTGAAGAAACATCCACTCAGGCACCTCAAAATGAGCAGACGATGATAGAGGATGGAACAAGCGATGATAGAATGGCAAGGAGTGATAGTACAAAAAATTGAGGTATTAGTAAAGTAAAGAGTTTCCCTGTTATTAACAAAATAAAAGAAAGTCAGTCCCAAAATAGAGGTAATACTCTGAAAGTGTACTACACAAACAGCAGGAGTTTACGTAATAAAATGATGAATGGAGAGCTTTAATTTGTACAGAGAAAATAGTCATTGCCATTATTAGTTAAACTTGGATGAATGCAGACACTCGAGAATTTTTAGCAGAATATCAAATAAAAGGCTATAATAATTTTGTGTCAAACCGTTTGGGAAGAAAGGGGGGCGGGGTACCTATTTATGTAAAGAATTCATTAAACTGTTATAATAAAGCAGACATTAAAGTAAATAGGGACACCGAAAGTGTCTGGGTTGAAATCAATAACAACAGGGAGAAATTAGTCTTAGGAGCCATTTACAGATCTCCAAAATTCAGTAGAGCAGAGAGAAAATATCTCTGGGAGGAAATTAGGAAAGTGTCACAGTCCAGCTTAGTAATAATTGTAGGGGATCTTAATCTGCCAAGGATAGTTTGGCGAAATCAGACAGGGGATGCAGAGCCAGAGTAATTTCTAGAGGCTGTTCAGATAATTTCATTTATCAATACATCAGGGAGCCCACCAGAGGTAATAATATACTAGATTTGGTTTTAGCTAATAAAGAAAATGTCGTTAGTGATATAGAGGTTGGTGGACGACTTGGTAAAAGCGATCAAGAAGAAATTAAGTTCAAATTAAATTGGGATATCTGTTCCACGGATAATACCTCGACCGTCCCTAATTTTCGTCAAGGAGATTTTGATGGATTAAGAGCTTATTTTAGAAACGGTATTCCATAGGGAGAATAACTATTTTAGGGAGTGTCAGGTCAGCGGAGAACCGCAGGTCATAGGACAGGAAACAGGTGGGAATGTGCGCCATACCCCTGGGGAAGGTCAGGTGTCAGGTGGAGGGATTAACTCTCGTTCGGCCAGTGAGAAATAGAACGAGTTAGTAAATATAATACACGGAGGCCAAGATAGATATATTCCTTCAAAACCGTTTAGAATGAATAATTCGGAACCAAGGTGGTTAAACAACAGATTAAAATCTCTCATAGGCCAAAGGAAAGGAATATATAGAAAAATAAAACGCGGAGAGGAACTCTTACGTAACCAGTATGCGACTTTAAATAGAGAAGTAAAGAGGGAGATACGGAAGTCAAAGAGAAATTATGAAATTAAGATTTCTAGTGAATTGAAAGGAAACCCAAAGTTTCTTTTTTTTTTATCGAATATACAGGACGAAAAATAAAGATAAGATAGGACCACTCAGAACAGAATCAGGTGACATTATCAGTGAAGATAAAGAAATGTGCCTCATCCTAAATAATTATCTCATATCAGTATTCACCAAGGAAAATGTAGACCTGGTCCCTCAAGCAGCAAATATTTATGACTATATTACGGAAAATATTCTTAGTGAAATAAACATTAGTAATGAGGATGTATTGAAAGAAATTAATAAGTTAAAAACTCAAGAATCGCCAGGTCCGGACGATATATATGCAAAAGTTATAAAAGAAACCAAAGAAGAATTATGTCAGCCACTTTTAACGTTATTTAATGACTCTTTAATTTCAGGAGAAGTTTCCGAGGTGTGGAAGACCGCAAACGTAATGCCCATTTTTAAAATGGGAGATAAAGCAGCTGCATCGAATTATCGTCCGATAAGTCTAACGTCAATATTACGAAAAATGTTAGAGTCAATTTTGGCCAATAAGATTACAGAACATTTAGAAAGATTTAATATTATAAATGAAAGTCAGCATGGATTCGGGCAAGGACGATCCTGCCTCACAAACTTGTTGTCATTCTTCTCGGAGGTCTATGAGGCAGTAGATAGCGATAAAGCTTACGATATTAATTATCTGGACTTCAGTAAAGCTTTTGATAAGGTCCCACATGAAAGGTTAGTACTCGGTCTTCTGCCTAGGAGGCAGATTGGGAGGGAATGGTTGAGCAGGGCGATAGGCTTTAACTGCTGCCTTGAAAGGAATTGCTAGTGATAAAGCAATACCTTTCATTGAAAGCTGGAACCGGTTTTATGGACAGAGTGTCATGTATTGTTGGGATGGGATTCATCTGAGAGGGCAGGGAGTTATTGTTTTTGCTGGAATGATAGATAGGGAGTTAGAGAGGTTTTTTTTGGAGGTTGAGAATTAGTTGTACAGGAAGTTGCAGCAACTACACTCAGAAATCATTATCATCAGGATTGGATAGATGCATCAGGACATGCAAAAGTGAAGAAACATCCACTCAGGCACCTCAAAATGAGCAGACGATGATAGAGGACGGAACAAACGATGATAGAATGACTAGAAGTGGCGGAACAAAAAATTGTTGTATTAATAAAGTAAAGAGTTTCCCTGTTATTAACATAATAAAAAAAATCAGTCCCAAGGTAGAGGTAATAATCTGAAAGTGTACTACACAAACAGCAGGAGTTTACATAATAAAATGGATGAACTGAGAGTTTTAATTTGTACAGAGAAAATAGACATTGCCATTATTAGTGAAACTTGGATGAATGCAGACACTCGAGAATTTCTAGCAGAATATAAAAAAAAAGGCTATAATATTTTTGTGTCAAACCGTTTGGGAAGAAAGGGGGGCGGGGTACCTATTTATGTAAAGGATTCATTAAACTGTTACAATAAAGCAGACATTAAAGTAAATAGGGACACCGAAAGTGTCTGGGTTGAAATCAATTACAACAGGGAGGATTTAGTCTTAGGAGCCATTTATAGATCTCCAAAATTATGTAGAGAAGAAAGTAAATATCTTTGGGAGGAAACTAGGAAAGTGTCACAGTCCAGCTTAGTAATAATTGTAGGGGATCTTAATTTGCCAAGGTTAGACTGGCGAAGTCAGACAGGGGATGCAGAGTCAGAGGAATTTCTAGAGGTAGTACAGGATAATTTCCTTTATCAGGACATCAGGGAGCCCACCAGAGGTAATAATATACTAGATTTGGTTTTAGCTAATAAAGAAAATGTCGTTAGTGATATAGAGGTTGGTGGACGACTTGGTAATAGCGACCATGAAGAAATTAAGTTCAAATTTAATTGGGACATCTGTTCCACCGAAAATACCTCGACCGTTCCTAATTTTTGTCTAGGAGATTTCGATGGGTTAAGAGCTTATTTTAGAACAATATTCCATAGGGAGAATAGCTATTTTAGGGAGTGCCGTGTCAGTGGGGAACCCCATGTTATAGGACAGGAAACAGGTGTGAATGTGCGCCATATCCCTGGGGAAGAAAAGGTGTCAGGTGGAGGGATTAACTCTCGTTCGGCCAGTGAGAAATACGAGTTAGTAAATATAATACACATAGGCCAAGACAGATATATTCTTCAAAACCGTTTAGAACGAATAATTCGGAACCGAGATGGTTAAACAACAGATTAAAATCTCTCATAAGCCAAAGGAAAGGAATATATAGAAAAATAGAACGTGGAGAGGAACACTTACGTAACCAGTACGCGATTTTAAATAGAGAAGTAAAGAGGGAGATACGGAAGGCAAAGAGAAATTATGAAATTAAGGTTGCTAATGAATCGAAAGAAAACCCCAAGGGTTTTTATCAAATGTACCGAACGAAAAATAAAGATAGGATAGGACCACTCAGAACAGAATCAGGTGACATTACCAGTGAAGATAAAGAAATGTACTCCATCCTAAATAATTATTTCATATCAGTATTCACCAAGGAAAATGTAGACCTGGTCCCTCAAGCAGCAAATATTTACGACGATAATACAGAAATTATTCTCAGTGAAATAAACATTAGTAAGGAGGACGTACTGAAAGAAGTTAATAAGTTAAAAACTCAAAAATCACCAGGTCCGGACAATATATATGCAAAAGTTATAAAAGAAACCAAAGAAGAATTATGTCAGCCACTTTTAACGTTATTTAATGACTCTTTAAATTCAGGAGAAGTTCCCGAGGCGTGGAAGACCGCAAACGTAGTGCCCATTTTTAAAATGGGTGCTAAAGCAGCTGCATCGAATTATCATCCGATAAGTCTAACGTCAGTATTAGGAAAAATGTTAGTCAATTTTGTCCAATAAGATTAGAGAACACTTAGAAAGATTTAAACTTATAAATGAAAGTCAGCATGGATTCAGGCAAGGACGATCCTGCCTCACAAACTTGTTGTCATTCTTCTCGGAGGTCTATGAGGCAGTAGACAGCGATAAAGCTTACGATATTATTTATCTGGACTTCAGTAAAGCTTTTGATAGGGTCCCACACGAAAGGTTAGTTAGAAAGGTTCGAGCACACGGTATAGACGGCGATATCTTAAAATGGATAGAATCCTGGCTGAAAGGACGGAAGCAGAGAGTATTAATATATGGAACTAAGTCACACTGTGGATTAGTAACTAGTGGTGTATGACAGGGTTCAGTACTCGGTCCCTTATTATTTATTATCTATATAAGTGATCTAGACTTAGGTATCACTAGCAGTATCAGCAAATTTGCCGATGATACAAAAATAGGGCGTATCATTAACTCGACTGACGATTGCCACAACTTACAAAATTACCTCGATATATTATCCAGATGGTCTAAAACTTGGCAAATGAAATTTAACGTTGAAAAATGTAAAGTACTTAACGTAGGCAAGACCATTGGATATCTTAAATACAGCTTAGATAACAAAGAAATTAGTAAATCAGAATGCGAGATAGATCTAGGAGTCATGGTTAGTAGCGACCTTAAACAAAGGCAACAGTGTATTAATGCGAGAAATAAAGCAAATAGGGTCCTAGGATTTATTTCGAGAAGCGTGAGCAAAAGGTCATCAAATGTAATACTGCAACTCTATCTAGCATTAGTAAGGCCACATTAAGACTACGCAGTACAATTTTGGTGTCCTTACTATAGAATGGATATTAATTCGTTAGAAAATGTACAGAGAAGAATGACAAAAATGATACATGATGTTCGAAGCCTGTCATACGAAGACAGACTGAAAAGACTAAATCTACACTCACTAGAGAGACGTAGAGTAAGGGGAGACTTAACTGAGGTGTTCAAGTGGATGAAGGGTATAAACAAGGGAGATATTAGCAACGTATTTAAAGTGAGCATACAGGATTGAACTAGAAGTAATGGTTTTAAACTAGAAAAATTCCGTTTCACTAAGGAAATAGGTAGAAATTGGCTTGGTATTAGAGTAGTAGATGAATGGAATAAGTTTCCTAGTAAAGCAGTTGCTACCTTTTCCATTGTGAGTTTCAAACATAGGCTAGATAAGCATATGATAAATAAGTGGTGGGTATAGAAAAAGAAAAAGAAAAAATCTTATAACCAATACTAATTCATACTTTTTCCTTTTCAGGTTTCACTATGATAGTCTCTATTCTCCTTTCACGCTTTCCTATAAAATGTCCACGCCAATTTTTCTATACTGCGAGGTGTTCTTTCTGACTTTTTCCTGCCGGCTTCGGCTGGAGGGTTTGGAGGGCGGGGGAGAGCCTTCTTCTTTGCTGTCCTTATCTCATCCTAGTAGTTCAGTTACTCTTCTATGATCTGCCTAGCATGGGCCAATCGGTCTACTACAGTTATCCTCTCTTCTTATGTTCTTATGTTCACACGGTATAAACGGCGATATCTTAAAATGGATAGAAACCTGGCTGAAAGGCCGAAAGCACAGAATATTAATAAATGGAACTAAGTTGGATTGGAGATTAGTAACTAGCGGCGTACCACAGGGTTCAGTACTCGGTCCCTCATTATTTATTATATATATATATATATAAATGATCTAGACTTAGGAATCACTAGCAGTATCAGCAAATTTGCCGATGATAAAAAAATAGGGCGTATCATTAACTCGACTGACGATTGCCATAACTTACAAAAGGACCTCGATATATTATCCAGATGGTCTAAAACTTGGCAAATGGAATTTAACGTTGAAAAATGTAAAGTACTTAACGTTGGCAAGACCATTGGAGATACTAAATACAGCTTAGATAACAAAGAAATTAGTAAATCGGAATGCGAGAGAGATCTAGGAGTCATGGTTAGTAACGACCACAAACCAAGGAAACAGTGTATTAATGCGAGAAATAAAGCAAATAGGATCCTAGGATTTATTACGAGAAGCGTGAGCAAAAGGTCATCAAAAGTAATACTGCAACTATATCTAGCATTCGTAAGGCCACATTTAGACTACGCATACGATTTTGGTGTCCTTACTATAGAATGGATATTAACTCGTTAGAAAATGTACAGAGAAAAATGACAAAAATGATACATGATGTTCGAAACCTGTCATACGAAGA